>JAZHYW010005241.1:0-46525 GCA_037355805.1 Ixodes ricinus | reverse complement strand
ACAACGTTTCGACCAAACGGTCTTCTTCAGGTAAAAGGGGAGATGACAGAACAGAATAAGAATACCGTATATACAAAAGGCATAGGTGACACGTGACAGATGTGACGTTGTGGAGAAAGAGAGGGAGGAGGAGAAGTCGTCAAGTAGGCTGCGAGGTTTGAAGTCAACAAGTTGCGGAATGCGGGTGGGGGAAGCTTATAGCCCCAGCGTGACTAACCAAATTACAAAAAAAAAAAAAAAAAGGAAGGAGAGGGAGAAAGGTGAATGATTAGTAGCCGAAAGTAAGTTTCATGTTCAAACCGGAAGGAAATTCAGTCTTTAAGTTAAAAATTAATCTGTTCTCTTCTTTTTTCCGTGAGGTGGGTGTATGGAAGCCTGATTTGATGACGCAAATTCGCATGTTAAGTTCAGAGTGATTTGTGGAGGAGAAGTGTTTAGATACGTGTGTGGAGAGGTCATGTTTGAGTTGGCCCGCTCTTTCCAGTGTGACGAGTCTGCGGTGTTCTCTGAAGCGTTCGTGGAGTCGGCGGTCAGTTTCGCCGATATACAATAAGGTTGGACAGAGTGTGCAGGAAATGATGTATATCAGATTAGAAGATTTACAGGTGTGGTTGTCAGGAATTCTCATTGGCAGGTTGGGAGGAGGGCCGGTGTGTTTGCACGTAAGGCATTTTGGGGCGCCGCACGGCGTGGTACCGGGAAGTAAAGTCTGAGGTCTTATGGAACGGTTGCTGCGTACTAAAAGGGATCGTAAGTTGGGCTGTCGACGGTACGTTAGCGCGGGTGCTTTAGAAATAACTTTGGAGTCTACGAGGTGGGAAGTGGCGTCCATGATTAGTTTGCCGAGCCTAGGTATCGAGGGATGGAACGTGAAGATGAGGGGGTTGCACGGGGGTTTAGACCTTGATTGAGGAAATAGGGCGTCGTGACGCGAAATGTTAAAAACGCGACTGCTGGCATTGCGCAGAAGGCCGAGTGGGTAACCACGTTCAATAAAGAAGGTGGTCATCGTCTTAAGCTGATGACAGAAATCAATGTCGTCGCTGCAGATCCTACGGAGGCGGAGAAATTGTGAGAAGGGAATAGAGTTGATTTGGGATCTAGGGTGGCTCGAGGAGTAGAGAAGGTAGCTATGGCTGTCAGTAGGTTTATAATGCACAGAGGTGTGGAACTTGTGACCGTCACTGGTTATTTTTAAGTCTAGGAAGTTGACAGAGGATTCCGATATAAGTGAGGTAAACTTGAGGGAGGCGTGGGCGTTACAAAGTGCCTTGGTGAAGCGGTCAACTACGGGAGGGGGGCCAAAACCAAAAATATCGTCAATATAACGACCGTAGAATTGTGGTGGCGGGTGTGGAAAGGAATTAAAAAACGAGTGCTCGACGTAGCCGACAAAAAGGTTGGCGAACGAGGGACCCATCTTTGTGCCCATCGCTACACCACATTTCTGGCGATAGAAGGAGTTGTTGAATTGGAAGGCGTTTAGCGTTAGAACGAGTTCGGCGAGGCGGATTATGGCGTGAGACGGAGGGTTTTGAAAAGGACGCTGATCAAGAAAATGTGAGAGAGCCTGTAGTCCTTCGGCATGAGGGATTACCGTGTAAAGAGATGTGATGTCCATTGTGAAGAGGATGGTGTCGGGGGTAGGGGCCAGATTAGACAAGCGTTGGAGGATGTCTGTTGTGTCTTTAACGTAACTGGGCAGGTTTTGTACAATAGGCTGCAGGACCGAATCCACAAAAGCGGAGATGAAGTAAGTGGGGCAGGATATGGCGGACACAATAGGTCGGCCAGGCGATCCTGCTTTGTGAATTTTGGGAAGGAGGTAGAATGAGGCGGCGCGGGGATGACGAACGATTAGGCGATTTGCAGCGGGGGAAGGGAGTTAGTTTCAATTAGGAGCTCTACGGTAGTTATAATTTTATCTTGGAAAGCGGCGGTGGGGTCGGAGGAAAGGGGTTCGTAAAAATCAGAAACGGAGAGCTGTCGGAGAGCTTCCTCCGAGTAGAGATCACTACGCCAGACCACGACGGCTCCACCCTTGTCGGCTGGCTTGATTACGATGTCAGTGCGGTTTCGAAGGGATTTTAGAGCAGTAACTTCTTGTGGGGTTGCGTTACGGGATTTGGAGATTAGGTTGCTAGAAGAGTTGGCAAGAATACTACGGCATGCTTTGATTGAATTGTCGGTTTCGGGGTGTTTGGCGGGAGGCGGGGTCCAGATGCTAGTTTTCGGGTTAATGGTGTCGAAAATGGTGCGGTTAAAGTTGGAGGGGTGCTGGGTGAAGTGGGCGTCTAAAAGTAGGCGTCGGAAGAATTGTTCAGTCTCCGCATGTAAAGAAAAAGGGTCAGGTCGGCTTTGAAGCGAAGGGACGAAGGAAAGACCCTTCGATAAGATGGCGCGTTCAGGTGTAGTGAGGGGTAAATCATCTGGTATGGTGACTACATCATTGCGTTGGACGGCAGCCTGGTCATTTTGGGGCAAGAGAGTGTTTAGTTTCCTTGATTTAGAGGCGAGACCATCGGCGTAGAGATACGAGTTCACTTCACGAATTTTGTCAATAATTTTGCGTGAGTTAGAATGGAAAGGTGAGTCAAGGGACTTGAGGAGTCTTTTGGCGACGGTGAGCTTTTGGCGTAATTGGGCACAATGGTCATTATGGAATCTCAGATGTGCCTTCATTAGTTGGAAAGCAGCATTATCTAATATCTGGCTGTGACGCTTTCGGAGGGCCGGATCATCAAAGTGATTAGCGGAGTGCAGGCGGAAGCCTTTAGGGATTACTCGGCTACGTAGGCACCGCTTCAGAAAAGAAAGGTGGCCAGCTGCCCTAGTGAGCTTGAGGGTGGTCGAAAAAACTTCAAGAGCTGGGTAGAACTGGGGATGTGGCAAATTATGGAAACCGGGTGGTGGGTTGTTCAAGAGGAGGACGGAGTTGAGAAACACGAGGAACACAGAACGAAGAGAGTTTGCACTTACATTAGACATGGAGGCAGAGTTGTGGGCTTGGAATCTGAAGATGTGGGGTTCTGCCGGGCACTGTTAGTGTATAAAGGAACAACCTCGTGGTTGTTCCTTTTTACCGAAACCATATTCCTTGCCGCATTCCCTTCTCTTATCTTTACCAAAATCACTGAAGAAAATATTATAATTTATGAATTGTAGAATTATAATATTTTGACCAGTAATTATAGAGTCGCTTTCCAACTACAAGCCCGGTAAACACCGACTTCTCTGTGGAACTCACATTGGACACCGAAAAATACCGATTCAAGGACACAAAATAAACACTGATAAATAACCCCTGAATTTAAATAAAATGAATACCTAAAATACGGAACCCCAGCTATACACCAATTCAGTTGCCCGCTAAATTTAGCGGGAAAATTCACGTCTTGTGACCTAGACACCAATCCAGTTTCCCTGCTACATTTTCCGGAAAAAATCGACGTCAATGTGACCTATAAAACCATTCAGTTTCCCCGCTATATTTAGTGATAAAATGTACGTCACGTGACTCAGCAATTCCCGATCCCGAATTGCCTATAATGGATTTCACAGATTCTAGGAGATTGACGGTAATTGCCGCTGCCGCTTTCTTAAGCTCTCAATGACTCTAACGATACGCATCGTTTCCTTCAGGATTCCTATATTACGTTCCTTTTATTCTTATAGGAAAACACTCCCGTTCGGGTGCCCACCGGTTACTTTCTTCAACGTGCTTTGCTCTCTCGGAGCTCTGCTTTTTGTTGTTTTTATTTCCGCCCTTTGATATCCTAAAATTCAATAATTTAAACATGGGCCTGTTCGCGCAGAAGTTTGAAAGGGTATGCGTACGTACAGCTTAACAAACGCGGCGCGTGATGAGGCCCAATCATTTCATTATCACTTTCAAGCGATCGTTTCTACCTGTTGCGTTTCGAGACGATGCCTGTCCACTGCCGCGACAAGGCTTGGGAGACTGCGCGAGACCCGGTTCTGAAGAACGTAATGCATCATGTCCTTGCTGGATGGAGGATGGCCAAGTCGTGTCACAGACGACGAGCTCAAACCCTTCTTTCAAAGACGGTGTGAGTTTTCTGTGCACCAGGGCTGTCTGTGCGTGGCATGCGCGTCGTTGTTCCGGCCGTATTACAGAAGTACCTGCTGGACGAACTGCACCAGGGCCACCCGGGGATCGTACGCACGAAGGAACTCGGCAAGGAGCCTCGTCTTGTGGCCTTTCATAGACAAAGACATCGAACGCCAACTGAGCTCTTGCGTAGCATGCCAGCAGCAACGCAGTTTTCCCTCCAAGGCTCTTCAGCATCCGTGGGCCTGGCCTACACGACCGTGGGAGCAAGCGCACGTCAATTTCGCGGCCCCTATCGAGGTCTCACGTTTTAAGTCGCGGTAAACGCGCACTCTAAGTGGTCGGAAGTGTTCCCTAAGAAGAACACGACCCCTGAGAGCACTGCTGCATGTTTGCACGAGTTGTTTTTAGAGCGCAGGCCTTAGGCGCCCATTTCCGGCTTGAGCGGCGTCGCCGTCGCCGTCGGCGTCGTCATCGGCGTAATTGCGCGGTTCATGATGGATAAATTTCCCCGCTAAATTTACCGGAAAATTTTCCTCGCTAAATCTAGCGTAAAATTTTCCCGCTAAATTTAGCGGAATGTATTGCCCGCGAAATTTAGCGGACAAATTTCCCCGCTAAATCTAGCGCAAAAACGTTTTTCCGCTAAATATAGCGGAACTTTTTCCCCGCTAAATTCAGCGAAACATTTTGCCCGCTAAATTTAGCGGGAAAAATTCCCCGCTAAATTTAGCGGACAAATGTTACCGCTAAATAAAGCGGAAATCTTCCCCCGCTAAATTTAGCGGAAAATTTTCCCCTCAATGGGGGCGAGCGGAAGAGGAGGAGGGCCATAGCCCCCTCTACGTACTTTCCCCTCCTCCTCCTCAAGAGCTGCGCTCTAATCTCGGCGTTACAAGGAGTTGTAAGCGGCTTTTATTTTTTCGTTTTGGATCTCCAGAAACTCTAGTATCCGATAATGGGTCACAACTTACGTCAACAGAATTTGACGGCTAACTCCAAGGCTGCCCTGACGGCTAGTCGCAATGGTTTGGCTGTGCGCTTCGTCCAATCGCCCAAGGCTGCCCTGCGCAAGAAGAACGCGGGCCGCTTAATGAGACGCTGCAGGATTTTCTACTCGCGTATAGAAACACCACCCATGCCACCACTGGAGAATGTCCGTCAGTTTTGCTACTGCAGCGACGACTCCGGACGAGACAGGACGCGGTAAAGCCTTCCCCTCCGGGAGCGAGTGGATGCACGTCAGTTCCGCCAGACGCTTCATATGAAGGGCTCGAGAAGGAGGTTTTGTGGAGGGGGACAGCGTCCGTGTCCGGAATTTTCGGCCGGGACCAAAGTGGTTTCCCGCAACTGTCCTTAAACGAACTGGCCCGGTGTCTTACAGGGTTAGAGTGCAAGCTCCCCGCGATGTCTTCACCTGGCTCAGACATCGTAATCACATCGTCCGGGCTCAAGTGGATGACCCACCAGCTGAGGGTCAGGCTGAAGATGTCGTCGCAAGCCAGCCGTCATCCCCGCCTTCAGCAAGCTCTGCGGAGCTCACAGAGCCGCCAACCACTGCAGGGGACCTGCCAGCGGACCTCCGGCCAGAAGCATTGGTCGCAATGGACACTGGAACCCCGCAAGTCCAAGACCAGCACTACCCAAGCAGGGACCGACGGAAACCTGACCGTTTGCAGCCTTAACACATTATGTGTGTACTATAATTCTTTATATGAACGCATGTCAAGTAAACTAAGCAAAGCGGGGTGATAAGATTGTGTAGAATGTTTTCCCCTTCACTTCAAGCGAGTGTACCCCTCTTTCCTAGGTCGGCGGCTGGGACTACATATGCGGGCGCCCTCCGAAAGCCTGCGCACTTCGTTCTGTACAGTCATAGAATAAACGTCTTTCATAGCTACTGACGGACGTCCGAACCATCCTTGGGCAAGACATTACAAAAGGAAAGCATAAAAATGACAGAAATAAAAATAAAATGCAATTTCGTCAAAAAACGAATAGGGTGATTTCACCTCAACTCAGGCGCAGAATTTTGAGTCAAATTTTTAGTTGTTGTCAAAAAAAGACATGTTCTTGGGCGACTCCTATAATAAAAGAAGGCGCAAACGGTGAGTTCTTAGTTGAACGTGAGCGCGTTGGTTTTTTTATAACTTGTTACAGAAAGAATAAACAAAAAGGACGGACAAGGACGGACATCTTTCGACTTTCAACAACATGTAGTGTTTTTATTAGATGGGTGGCGTCGAGATCAGTGGACTCATGAGGGCAGGGGGAAGTGAGAGAAAACGTGAAAGGAAAGGAAAGGGAGGGAAAGGAAAAGTGAAACAAGGAGGGGGGAGAGGGTAGAAGGTTGGGGCTGCAGGAGAGCGAGGATCTGTTAGCCTAAGCTACGACAAGAAGGGGGGTCGGCATGAGAAACTCAGAAGTTGTTGGTCCGGTAAGATTGGGAGGGGGGTGGGGGAGGAAGTGGTGCAGGGAAGAGGGGAGTCATCTTGAGACACAGAGCGGCGCCGCTTCGCCGCATTGTCAGTGAGCAAGGGCCCCCGGCGCCGCGTCAAGGCCGCGGATATTTTGTTCTCAAGTTACAGACCGTTGAAGCGACCAAGGTGGAACTGACGTTTTTCCAGCTTATCAGGGTGCCATGTTCGCTCCATTCCTTTTCTCTAATTTTTACGCTACATCAATATAACATTTCGGGAACAGTCTCGAGATATGCTTTTTTATGCTAAATAAGCGTCTAGGTCATAAGATCCTTAATTTGTTTCTTTTAATTGTCAAATTACCTCTCTGCGACGATATCTGACGAAGTTCAGCAAGCTGTGCTGTATGACCTAATCAACATAGTTTAATGATCTCTACATCGTCGTAAAGCTCCAGTTAAGTTCTTTTTTTTTTAGTATAATTTGAATATTTTGCGCTGAATATATATTGCGCGAAACCTGCCTGAAAAACGAATATTTCGGAAAACTAGCAAGTTTGGAGTCGATTTTCGAAAAAAAACCATCTTATTTCTTTTATTTCTTTATTCGCAGTTAGGTAGTATAGTAGTCTATCAGGAACTACCAACAAAAATTGTAATATATTGTTTGTATGGCCTCTATTAAGACACGAATCTCGTGCTATAGAGCGTTTTGAACGAAACTTCGCACATGCGCTCTGCTGAGCAGAATTTGGGCCTCTGTAAGGTTTTCTATTTATCTTTAGGAGTTTCCTCAATATCCAACCGTAAACATTAATGAAATTAGGGAGTAGTGCACTTAAAAAAGTTACTTAGAAGTCCATATCCACAAGAGCGGGCACAGCGCTTACTTCCTCCCGATTCGGGGGAATCCAGATTGTCAGAGAATTCCTCTGGGGCCTTATGCTTTCGGCTTTGAGTTTGAAATACCGAACTTTATATGTAGTTGTCATGTTTTCTTATGTCAAACAGATATTTAGTGTCTATACATATGTACGATTTAGTATCTGACGCTTAGGAAGTACGGTTTATTTTGTGTGCATGCGGACTCTTTCGTAAAATAAGAAGCATTTTGTAGTGTGCAAGGCTTCAAATGCGTTAGTTAGTCATGTGTTTAGGTTTCATTTCTATTTTCAGTTATTCATGCCGGGTTACTTAGACTTTTCCCTCTTGACTTAAGTTTGTCCGGGAGTCTAGATGTTACGCATCTTTTCCGTCAATACATAGGGCAAAGCTCACACACCTTGCAAATCACCCTAGTGTCAAGTAAATAAATATTGTTGGGATAAATATTGTTGCTTCACTGTCTTTTACGCTCAGATATTGAGGTAAGTACTAAAATTGAATATAAAGCCTTACATAGGTCAAAATTCTGCTCAGCTGAGCGTCTATGCGAGTCCCATTCAAAACTCTTATAGCACGAGATTCGAGTCCTAATAGCGGCCATACAAATAATATACTACAATTTCTGTTTGTAGTTCCTGACAAAGTACTATGTTAACTAACTCTGAAAAAAAATTAACGAAATAAAAGGTTTTTTTTTTTAGAAAATCGACTTCAAATATTCGTTTTTCATGCAAATGTTCCGCGTTATATTTTTAGCGCAAAATATTCAAATTATACTAAAAACAAAGAGCTCCATTGGAGCTTTACGGTGATGTAGAGAGCATAAATATATATTGATTAGGTCACACAGCACAGCATGCTGAACTTTGTCGAATATTGTCGTAAAAAAGCAATTTGACAATTCAAAAAAAAAATCCTTATATATTATGACCTCAACGCTTTATTTGCATAACTCGCCATTTGCATGTTCTTTTATTAAAGAAATTTGCTGGTAGCTACTAAAAATTTCAGAGGAGTTAATTATGAGTTAGTGTATTTTTGTGAGTCACTTGTATTACTGGGCGACAAGTCAACAAAAAACAAAATGTAAGCTTTTATAGCCGCCATACAAAGAAAATATTACATTTCCTGTTTATTTTACTTCATAAGGTACTGCAATACGTAGCTAGAGCAAAACAATTAGTCAAATAAAAGGTAGGATTTTTAGAAAATCGACCTCCAATTTGCAAATTTTTGAAATTGTCCTTGCTTTACGAGAAAGTACTGCCCTTTTTTTTTTCACACAGCATCAAATTTGTTATCACTAGAAGGAGTATACTCTAAGCTTTCTTAAAATACTAAATATGTTAGGACACTTCATATAGGTCACACGGAAGAGGAAGTAAACTTTGACAAAATATCGTTCAGAAACGTACGTGCATTTATTATTTATTTATTAATACTGCTCACCTCGTGGAGGTGGTAGCAGGAGTGAATTTTGTACATATTGGAAAAAAAGAAAAAGTGCCGTTATACACAGTTCAAAATCTCGGCAGTGCCTTGCTGCAATGCGACACAGACATATTGGCAAATGTTTAAAACACATCGTCCAGAAACGTCATATCGGCATATTTTTAAAAATATATATTATATATAATTGCGTTAAAATGATTTATCAGATAATAAGTGTGCTCACAGGTATCTATTAAAAAAATAAGAGACATCAATTTTGAATTAATGTATTTTTGCGAGTAAGTTGATTTACTGACAAAACAGTAAAACAAATAGACATCAACCTTGCGACGCTCGAATAATCACTCAAGACCGCGAGCTGATTAAGTCCTCATATCATTTTATGAAAATATATTAACTTTTCCGTGTGGCAGTGGTACTAAACTTACTATTTACAGTCAACTAATTTACTTCTCCCTATGGGCTCGAGCTGCCTTAGAACGAAATATCTTATTTTGTATACCATAATACTATTACCTTAATACAGTTAAGATTCTAGTATAAAAGCGGTAAAGGCAATAAAATAACTTTTGTATAAATAAACACATAAGCACAAACAACGCACTTTGTATAATCACGCAAACTTGATATTACCACGCATAATTACAAATGTCGACGCAACCGCACACGGATAACCACAAACAAGATCACGAAAAACAAAAACAAACAAACAACCCGACTACAGCACTTTACTCGCGTCCCACATGGCCAAGAAAGCCCGTAAATAAGTTGCTTCTCGCCTGTCGATCGCATCATTCGAACACGAACTTTAAGTCTCTCTCTGTCGAAAGAAAGGCTTATCGATAATCGACCAGCATCGTCGTTAGCTAGTTGCCACAAATGTCACTCAAACCGTAGCAGGACTTGTTCAGCGAATCCATCGTGAATGCCGTAGTATCAAGCGAACACAAAAAAAATGTACCCGAGAGTGCGGTGACGACCAAGAAACGACGGGGAGGATCAAAAGAACCACACACACAGACACACACATACACACGAGAGCAGCGGGCGGCAGCAGTGTGGGAGGCTTAACGTCGTCGACCCGTACTCTTGCTCGCGTGCGCTCCCTGCGGCGATGACTGGATTTTTTTTCGGTTCCCTTTCTTTCTGAAAGTCTCAGCGTTCCTTTTTAGACGGTCAGCAGCTCACACACAACGTAAATTTACCAGAGTCGGAACCCGTACGAGGGAAGAAAACGTCGCAGCGGACCGGTTCATTCGAAGAGTGTGGGGATCTGCGGGACTGCACGTAGTCCCGCGGTTATGGGGATAATCATAAATATAAAATTGGTACTTTCAACCTTGGTAGCGCGTTGGCTAATATGTTTATATTATATATATAATAAATTGTACAATACTGCGTTTTTAAAACATATATTAATGTCGGATAAACGCTCACGAACACCGCGCGCCGCTCGACAAGAAACGTTTTTCTAACGTCAATGCCAGAAATTTTTCTCACGTAGTTGCGCTACGGACTTCCTTCTCCGACATTATGACGTAGGAGGTGCTGGCGGAGGAGAGGCGGATCGGCTTCGCTTTCACAACCTAGATGGTCATTCCGGAATGACTGGTGACGTCATGGACTTCGCGCGCAGAATTTCATATAAATCTCTCGCCATCAATATTGCTCTAAAAAATGTTTTTTTCGCGTAAAATGTATTCCTCGACTTGCGTGTCCCAACCAGACTGTTTAAAAATAACTTTTTTTAATGGCCTTTTAAGAAATCAAAGGAAAAACGTATTGTAGATAACACCCAGATGCATGTTGACTAAATAAAAGTAAAGAAATCTTATAAAGTTTATTTTTGCAGCTCCTGCTTGGACTCAAAATGGCGTCTTTCGATGTTGTATTTTAGTTTAGGATAGGGACTATTATTGAGTAATTAGGCGCCTACCTCCATTTGTGTGGTACGCAACAATTTTTCCACAGATGTTTTTCTTAACTGCGTGGGTTTTATGTAAATTCCAGAAATTTAGAGCTTGATATAAAATAAAAGAAAATGCCTTTCTTGGATTTCAGGGGCTTCATTATGCAAATCACGTTTTTCGTACATATCCCAGACGTGAAAAAATTTCCTCGTCTCCTTTGGCATGGAATATGATTCACCGGTCGGGTGGTACATGGAAGTTAAATTTCGCATAAAGCAATGTTAGACTGAGTGAAGTGTTTGTTGCAAGAAGTTTGTACCGTGACTTTGTGGTAACTCCTGCTGGAGAAAGTGAATCTACTCATCGATATTTGTTTAGCCACTAATCCTCTTTTTATTCTGGGAGTTGTATTGCGAAATCCGCTTCAGATTGGAAAATGTTTCCAGCAATTTTGCGGTTGCTGGCAAGCTGTTTTCTAAAGATACTCGCGTTGCAACACAAATTGACCAATTTCACCAGCTAGCCAGGCTACGCCGCAGCCGCCAAAACGCGACGGGGCACTTTTTTTTTTCGTTTTGCACGTGCGACAATTTTGCTTTTGTTTCGCGCGTACAGAGCACGACACGGCACGAGCAGTCTTGTGCAGTGCCTCCTGTCATAGCCTCCTCAATACTGACAAATCCTGACAGATCGCCACGAGAAGTGGCCGCCGAAATCGGAAAGGCAGAGCGGCAGACAACGGATGAGAGAAGAGCCACGTGACGGGCGCCCCGCTGCGGCAAGACGCGGAAACACACCTCTCCCGAGCGATGGAATGTCCGCTCGTGCTCCTCGCGTTCCTCGCGTTACCGCTTCTTTTCTCGTCGGGTTTGAAAACCATGTTTCGGGTCCTCGCCGCTGCAAAATCTGCGCACTGACGTCCAGGTTCCCTGAGAAATGCTCTGTGCTACCAGATCCTCGTGCTCCAGACATGCGATCGGGCACTCTATGGCTCCGTCGTCGAACTGCCAGGCTTTGTGAGTATAGAGGGGGCTACGCTCTTGTGGAACTGAAGTTATAGCGGCGCCACGCATGAGCCGAAGTCTTGGTTTGATCGGTCTATTACTAGCCTAGGCTTGCTAGAAACAACGTCTTAGCTGGTATTAACTAAGACAAAAACGTTGGCTAAGACTGTATGAAAGAAAACCTGTCATGCCTGGAGCTACACGAGTGTATGAAAATTGACTTAAAGGGACCATGAAATGAATTCGCAGCCTTTTCCAAATGAAGACCCCAATTAACCTTCAAAGTACATAGAACCCGGAGCAGGAATCCTTTTTTTTTTTGTGGCCTCCAGTTTCGCACAAACAAAAAATAAGTTTTACGTTGACTTTCTTTTTGACTCGACTAGACTCGGCCACCAACGTGCGAAATCACGTGACCGCGACGTGAAGTATGTCTTTCTACTGGAAGCAGAAAGTTCTCCCAGCCGAGAGAGGGAGACCCGTGAGTCGAGCGTCGGGTTGCGTCGAAACGACGTTTTTCCGTCGACGTTACGACGTCAACCACTCAGGTTTCCATGAACGCCGATTGCTTCGTATAGGAATAGTTGGTCCGCGACACCTGTGCGATCAACGCCATGGCTATGGATACGTCGACTGAAGTGCAGCGTAAAATGTTTCGGTATAGTGAAAGTACGGGCCTTGTTCCGTACGCCGGGACGCCGCAAAACGAGAACTCGCCCGTCGAATGCTGCAGCAGTTGCGGTACCGGAACCGACCGCGGAGAACTGGGGAATACTTAGTGCAGAACGGTAGGTTCACATTTCGGCTGCGAACTCAAAACGCTAGAAACGAAGAAGAAATGAACGAACACAAAACGACGGCAGCTGAAGCGTCAATACCGTGCCGGGCACCCGGTGGATTCCTTTCGGAATCTGGTCGTACTCGCACGAAACATTTGCGCTGTTACTTTAGTCTCGTTCAACGTTAAACCCCCTAATGCCGGCTCATCGGAAAGCCGGTGAACGGGCTCCAGGTGCTTCGAAATGCTTCATTCGGCGGCAGGCGTTGAAGCTTTAGCTGGAGAGACCTGTTGTACGTGCTCTCGTTGACGCCGCGCCTTATGCAACCGGATATTGATTTCGCTAATTTCTGTCGAGGGTATTCATCGAAAATTTCATCGTTTCCGAGCACAGTTCGAGTGACACATTACTCGTATTCAATACTGAAGCTAAATTCAACTGACGTGCTCGGAAAAAAATAGGAAAAAAAAGACTCTAGACACAGTGGATGTATTGAGTAGCACCAAAACCCTTTTGCATCGGGGCGGTGGCTGCTAAAGTAACGTCACAGGAACGTTGCAGGTTTCGCCATAGCTCATTTCTTCATCCACCCATTCATACATTCAGCTTCGTTGCGAGCGTTCGAGGAAGAGATCGTAAGATATAGTTTTATTTGCTAAAATTTCATGCCAGAAATCAGGATAGCCTTTTATTCGCGTTCTATTTTTTTTATTTTTTTATTTCATAAACAATATGCAGTGTAGACTTCTGTCTAAAATCGTTTCATGGTCCTTTTAACGTGCCACCCCGTTCGTGCACTAGCTTTGAGAGTAATTTCTTTGACAGCGTTTGAGCCAAGACAGTTTCTCGAACAAGCCTTCCCTTGAACGGTGTCTGCATTAAAGAAACAAAAAAAAACAAGTAACTCGAGAAATTGGTAAACGTTTGAAGTAGCAGAAGACAATCAGGTACGCAATATTTCAAGTGACCCCTCGGTGGTGCTCATCATCGTAGCTGATCATGAGATTTAACTTGGTTCCTGCTTGCAGTAGATAGCTTTCGTCGCTAACTGCTTACAGGGAGGTAAAATTTGCATTTTATACGCCATTTCAAGATATAGAGACACATTATTATAGCGTTATTTTGTGTCCAGATATTACGAAACATTTACAAATTTAATTATTATGATTACAAAAGTTTAAGCGGTTGCTAAAGTGTGTACGCGGGAAGCCAGTGCTGCTGGTGTTGCAAAGTCAAGTCGCCAGCAAACATTGCCTCGTCTGAAGCGGGCCTTACGTACTTGTAAGCCTTGCACTAGTCGTGCAAGGCTTACAAGTACATAAGTTTCGCTTCAGACGAGGTAATATCGGACGGCGTCTTGACTTTGCAGCAACAGCAGCATTTGCTTCCCGCGTACACTCGTAGCTAGCGCTCAAACGTTTGGAATTGTAATAATTAAATTTGTAATTCCATTCCGAAGGGCAAAGAAACAACAGTTCTTCAATGCGTTACCATTAGTCCCTTGGTGCGTGCCACACCTTGAACTGGTTTGGAGCACACGTATATAAAGTTCGCAACGTCGCCACGGGATGGCGCCCCAGCCCCACTGGCTATGGAAACTGTCTAGGAAACACCTGCAAGCATCGACAGATGGTGGCGGGGTTCATATTTTGGGTGGCTTGGTGATAGGAGGCATAACAACGGAGGCCACACTGGATTGGCTGGTTATAAGGAGAGACGCCGTGACGTAACACCTAGGAACCGAAGATCGCTGGCGACGTCCCCTTCGCCAGTTTCGGTGCCGCGCAGTGGGAGACGGCGTGTGTATCACTAGGGCTCGTGTTAACCTTCCTCGCCCTCCCCCCCCCCCCCGTTCACGCCGCTCAGCGGCGACAGCCTGCGGATGGCTCATTTAAAAATATTATTAAGTTTCTGAATAGCGTACGCAAAGGCTTTGCATAAGCAAAGAATAGCGTCGTCGCCACTGCTCCTGCGCCGAGCGCTAACTTCGGTTCGCGCTTTGCGGGCGCTATTTTAGCGTGCGCTATTTTTCGAAAATTGAGTGCGTGCGCAGTCTTTGCGTGCCTCCAAGGAGAATCCGTGATGAGAAGTTGGCTAAAGCCAAGACGAGCCGACGAGCACAATTATAAAACGGCGGCCCCAGGACCGCGGCTGCGGCCGCTCTGGCTGCGTCGTGAGCGCGACGTCGGTGGCATCCTCGCGATTGCGACTTTCAATACAGGACGACATTCCACTCGGTTTCGAAGACCCATGTAAGGTGGCCAACGATCGCCGGCAACTTGATGCATGTGACGCGCGAACATTTTCGGCCGAAGGTACGGCGTGCGAAGGTCAGTACACGAGACCTCGATCTCTTGCCGGGGCGACGTCAGAGGTCAAGACAGCTCCCGTCGGCAACTCCAGTCGCCTTCTCATGTTTAAACAAATATAAAATGTTACTTTGGACCAAACAACTTGTTTTATCCTCAAGTTACAGCATTTCGCGTGTGAAATATGAAATTGTTAGTGTATTGGTTGCGTTGGAAGCGCGAGATACTTGAGTTTTTGCTTCGCGGCGGAGAAGCGCTATTCTAAAACTCCCTTGCTTAGTGTGCGCCAACGCAAGCGCTAAATGTAGCCCTAGCGTGCGCTAAAATTGCGCGCGTTATTCTAAAACTCCCTACCAACTCACTTTTGGCCACCTGTATACGCTGCTTCGCGGCGTCCCGCCGGCGGCCCAAGTGCGCCCTAGTCCCGCTGTCCCCCACTGCACCTCTTGCTAGGTGTTTCGTCACGCCGTCGATCTCAACCAGCCAATCCTGTGCGGCTCCGTGCTTCATGCACACACTAAATGACCTAATATGCTTGCACCAGGAGAAAGAGGGGTGAACTGACAAGACGCCTAACATGGATCCCCTCCTGTCTGTCATTCAACAGATGTTGCTGTTATGCCCGACATGCCTAGCTCATCCACCGAGGGCAGTTACCATCGCCCCGCGATTCACAGGATCTCCCCAAGAACTAGTTTCGCTGACAACCGTCAACATCGGCGTACTGCACAATCATTAAGCGGCAACCTTGGCATCAAGGTCCCGAAGACACAAGAGGAGCGCACGCATCAGATTGTGGCAGTGGACACGGCTACCCTTCGAACGACAAGACGCCCAGCATGCCCCTCCTGTTTGCTATACAACATGTTAGTAAAAACGAGGATAGTTATTTCCAAGATGACAACAGATTTATCATTGTCCTGCCGTGTCCGCGAGTGTTTGTTGTGCGTACCTTTCAGCGTCGGTATAACTTACTGCTGCTACTTTCTGCTGACGTTGAGTTAAACCCAGGATATATGACAAAACTCGAAGAACTTATTAACCAAGTGCACAAGTGCACGAAAACAAACAACAAAAATTTGCAGTGAAATTATAGAACTGAGGGAAAACCAGATTACGCCAAAGAAAGACAGGACAAGATGTCTGATAAGACGACGAAACTAGAAACAGTCCTAGAAGCCCTTAAGATGACCAATCAACAAATAGTTCAGCTACAGGGATCGGGTCAAAAGTTGGAAGAACTGGTTCACTTCCAACACGAGAAAATGACTGATCTAGAATACAGAGGGCGACGAAATAATCTGATAGTATTTGGTATTCCTGAAGCCCTTAGCGAAACAGATGAAGAGGTGAAAACTATAGTAATTAATGGCATTTTTTAACAGCGGTTGGGTGGGACTGTAAGCGTTGTCGAGTGAATCCATGTGCTTGGGGGAAAAAATTAAGGAAAAACTCGGCCAATCATTCTAAAGTTGTATGACTACAACGAAAAAATCCAGGTGTACAAGAATTGTAGAAAACTTAAGGGAGCAAACATATCTGTGTCAAATGATTATTCGCAAGAAACACTGAATAAACGAAGACTCCTTTGGGAGACCGCCGGTGCCGAAAGGGCCGGTTGATCACGTCTCATGATAAGATGTAGATTGATGACGGTACGTTTATTTGGAATGAGACCGATGGCCATCGCAAAAATGTGAGCCATCCAAAACATTCTGGAAAAGAAGTAAAATGACGACCGGAAGACAGAAACGACGGACACCTACGTTTAATTAATGTAAATGCGAGGGATGTCATCAAGGTAGAAGAACTGGAGAACTTACTATTACCTTGTAACCCAAATGTTGTTGTTGTTACTGAAACCTGGCTACATGACCAAATAAACGACTCCGAACTTCTTCCGCCATCCTTCAAAATTTTTCGAAAAGACCCAGCATCGTGAAGAGGGGTGTGGCAACTACCTAAAGGGGCAATATGTCCTGTATTCTAATGGCCGACTGTCCATCTAATGAAAGTTTGTGGTACAGAAAAAAGTTTCGTGGACATTCTTTTGTAATTGGTAGAATTTATAGACCACGTGGTGCTCCTGCAGTGTTTTTGGAGGCTATTCGTCTATATTTACAACAAAATGTTACGGAAAGTTACTAAATAATAATTGCCGGGGATTTCAATCTACCCGGAGTTAAATAGGAGAAACTGGAATCAGGATCAAGAGATGTTCATAATGGTGAACTGTTACTGTATATTGCGTTTTTAATACCTAACACAAGTAGTTCGAGAAGTTTACTAGAGTAAGCGGATCATCTAGTTCAATACTCAACTTAATTTTTATCTCGGATCCTGCGATAAATTATGAAGTAATTGTTGAAGATTTGCTATTAGTTCATGAGATAGCTTTGCTCTCTTACAAAGTCGCTGCGAACTCCCGGAACACGAAGTACTTGACTACGCGTGTGTATGATTTGAACAGAGTTGAAGTCGTTATATCCTTGACCATCTAGAATTAAGTTTATCATTTCTTGAGGATGTAGAAGATTTGAATCAAATTGTGGCATTGCCTAAATGCAGCAGCTTGTATCTCTTCAGAAAGGTTAGTGCCGAAAAGAGTGAGGCGTGGGGAAAGACAAAACCCGTGGGTGATCCCTGAAATAATTGACCTGAATGGTAAATTAGCCCGCTACTGCAAAAGTAAAGAAGAAAAGTCAGGAACAAAATTGCATTCAGGAACTATCACAAACCTTTGCAACAAACTAAAAGATGCAAAAAATATATTTTTTTGCACAGTTGTTCCTGGATTTATTAAGTCATCACCACAAACATTTAGGTGTCATCTCTCACTATCAAGAAAAAAGGCAGATTACGTTAATTATAATAACCATGCCATTAGTGATCCCAATGAAACGGCAAATATGTTCAACACGTTTTTTTCAATCTGTTTTTGTGGAGAGTCGTAGTGCATCTAAAGACATTGGTGATAGCTGGCACATGCGGCCCTCGACTTTGCCAGACCCGCATATCTCAGAGCGAGCCATTTCTGCTTTGCTACTTGACATCGACATAAAAAAGTCTGTGGGACCTGACGAAATTTCCAAAAGCATTCTTAAAGCGTTATGCAAAATGGGTTTCCAAGTATATTTTCGTTATTTACAGCCTAAGTTTAGAACAGCACGAAGTACCTTCAGACTGGCTGGCAGCGAGGGTCGTACCAGTGCATAAATCTGGAGACATGCATTACTTTAAAAATTATCGGCCAATCTCGCTTACGTGTGCATGCTATAAGTTGCTCGAGCATATTGTATCGAAAGAACTGTATAGTTTTCTTGAACCTTCAAATGTATTTTTTGTCAACCAACGTGGTTTTCAATCATCACTGTCGACCGCAATGCAGCTCTCTGAGACGGTTTATGATTTCGCCAAATTCATCAAGGGCAGAGAGCAGATTGATGCGACATGCTTAGATCTTTCAAAGGCCTTTGACCTTGTGCCTTATGCCGAACTTGTCCAAAAGTTACTAAAGCTTGTTGTAGACGAAAACATCGTCTCATGGATTAAAGCCTATATCAGAAATAGAACCCAATTTGTGGACATAAATTGATCAACTTCAAAAACCATAAGCGTACCTTCGGGTGTCCCCCAGGGGTCTGCCTTGGGGACCATTTTGTTCGTGTGTTATATCAAAGACATATCAACAAAAAATTTAGCCAAACGTTACTGCCCGCTTGTTTGCAGACGACTGCTTGCTGTACATGAATGTTTCTTGTCATGATGACCAGGTGGAGTTGAATTCTTCTTTACAGCTGGTGCAAGAATGATGTAGGCAAAAAGGAAAATAAACTACAATATGACAGTGTTCTTTGAAATAACTAGCAAAAAGAAAAATATTATTCTTTTTGTATATGAATTTGATAGTCAATATTTTTTTCTAATTTCCTCAATTTAAATACCTGGGCGTCACACTATCCTCCGACCTAAACTCAACATGAATATCGACAATCTTTGCTCGGCTGCCAAGAGGAAGCTCTGGTTCCTAAAGCGCAACCTTCAACTGGCTTTGCCCGAAACAAAATTTACAGCTTACAAAACACTAATACGACAAACCTATATGGGATCCCTTCAGACCGTATCAGATAAACAAACCTAAAAAGGTTCAACGAATGGCAGCTAGCTTTACATTATTAAAGTATCGCAGAACAGAATCAGTACAGGATATGCTTACACAGCTGAAACTTCCACTTCTTTCTCAACGCCGGAAAATAGCACGTTTAATATTTATTTTTATGCTCAAGAATGACATGTTTAATATCAAATCGAACCGCTACACGACACCAGGTTATATAGGCCCCTAAGAAGCAACCATTTAAGCCAAATTGTATTAGAAAAAGCAAACGCTTTTAAGTATTCATTCTTTCCAAGAACAATATTATATTGAAACTCTGCCGAAAGAAATATTAAAAGTGTCAAGATAGACGTGTTTGAAAAGTGCTTAAGCGACCTGTACATTAAAAGTTAATTATTTTTGTCATTATGATTTATTATTTTTTTATTGGCAACCGCTTTGTAGAGGAGATTTTACATCATGGTGTATACGCCAAAACAACACGGACGAAAACGAAGGAAGAACTAGACAGGACGCGGCGTAACTTTCAACTGAATGGTTTGTTTCGATGACATACTTTTAAAAATATAAAAACAGGCACGCTGGCAGAACACTATGGTCTAAAAACACACACCCCTCAAATAGCAGCGTCATTGGTTCTTCAGATAGTAGAATTCTTTATCGGACAAGGACAAAGAGGGTGCGCTTACACTAGAGTTGTCGTGGTGGGACTTAATCAGGAAGGCTTCGTGAATTTCTCTGGCCGTTTTTGTTTTGTAATGGCCCATGACACAGGTCTCACCAAAGATGGGGCTGCACTTTTTCCAGTTGGGCCCGCATTCGCAACAGTCACAGTGGACCGCTAGGTGGCCAGACGGCGACTGCCTGATCGCCAACGCGATTCCGAGTCAGAACATCCAACGCGTCAAAACATCCATCGATTCAGAACATCCATTCGTGGATGTTTTGTCTCGATGGATGTTCTGACTCGATGGATGTTTTGACTCGGATAGAGATGTTCTGACTCGATGGATGTTTTGACCCCGTGGATGTTTAGACTCGGATGGATGTTCTGACTCGATGGATGTTTTGACTCAATGGATGTTTTGACTCGGATGGCTGTCATGGATATTTTGACGAGTTTCATTTATTTATTCAACCCTTAAAGGCCCAATGGGCATTACATAAAGGGAGGAGGGTGGAAGGAATATAAAATCGAAAATACAGAACACTGCACGAAACGAAAAAAAAGTGGAATGTTTTATCGTTTTTTGCCTGAAAGGAGAGAGCTGTTGTGTAAACGACTTTTGACGATATGGTAAGCAAGGACCGTTTGCATACGCTCCTAGATAAAATTTAATCATTTATGAAGGACAAAATTGAGTTCGTTATTTGACGGAAGTGGATAGGATATGTTCTTATTTCTTTACTATTATTCGAGCTGTGAACTGCCTTTACGATTTTATTATCTCATTGAGACCTTGTCAGTTATTTAGGCTATTCAGTAAACGTGCGTTTTTATATGTATTCTGTGATTCCGATTTCTTCAATTTTCCTCTACCAGTGTTAGTTACTTTTTTGTTTATTCTCTGTTTTGTAAGATCATTGCTGTTGTTTTCCTTGATCCCTGCTTGAACCACTCATGGTCTGTAGTTTTTATTAATAAATAAATAAACAAAATATTAAAGTTAATATCGTCAGGGGCATGTAAACGGAGCGAAATAATTTTTCTTTTGTTTTATCACTGTATTAGGGTGTACGCTCGTCAGTGACCCTGTGTCTTTCTTGTAGCTTAACGGAGCGTAAAATAAAACAGTATTTTGGTGGTCCACTCCGTAATAAAATCAGGTAGGACACGACGGCGCAGTGGCAATGGCTCTCGAAAGCGGCGAGCGGTAATGTTACGTGATCACGCGACGTGGTTTAAGATTGGAATTTACTTGCATTGCCGGTAAAATACGCTGCTTTGCCGTCTCAGGTGGCGTTTTATTTGCTGTCGTTTGACCCGTGCAGCTCGAGAGCACGCTACTCTGCGATTCGTGGCAGCTACGTGACCCACAGACAATGGACAAGGCCGTTTGAATCCATATAAAAATGCTAGGTATTTAGATCGCCTTTGGAAGAAACCAGTGTGACAGCCATTTTTTTTTTATTTTAGCTTGGTGTATGTCAATGCGTTCCTAAGAGGTTCGGAAAGAAAAGACTATTTTTTCCAGGCAATGTGGGGTAACAAATTTTAGCAATTCATTCAAAAGCAACGTGATAAAAATCATCCAAATGAAAAGAACGATATTATTATTCACATGAAAAGTTAGAGCACTTTCAAGCTTGTGATGGTGAAACATTTTTCAAGACAGAATGGCTTTGTTTTAAAAGTATTTTGCTTCGCCGCATTAATTTAAAAAAAAACTTTTTTTTTTTTTTTGCATTGGGGTGGGAGCAGCAGAGCGCGCGATGGGCTGGCTCCGAGTCTGCGCGATTGCTCGAGGGACCAAAATACTGTTGTCGGTGAATTATGCAACGTAAGCCCTTCAGAGAAATTAATTTCACCTCGCCAGTCAATTGCTTCTATTTTTAGGTTAAGCCTCTGAATTGTTTCAAGACACTCTTGTCCCAGACGTTCGCCGTGATCAATAACGTTATTCCGAGAGAATCGTAGCTTTAGTTCGTGTTTTTTTTAAAGTTAGTCTCACTCTCGGACAAAGCACTCTACATGGATTTGTTCAATTGTATATAAATAGTAGTTTTTAAATTACGGAAGCACTATTAGAACAAATTTTACAGTTTTGTTTTTTCATGTATTATAACCTTTTAGGTATTTGTACCCTGTCGTAGTGTCTATACACTCATTTTTGTCACGATTACTACTACCAGACACAACGTAGTGCATATCGTTCGCATAAAGTCATTTGGTTGAATAAGACACCAAGAAATCGTGAGGCATTCAAAGAGTTTTATTCAAGGAAACTGGCCCATGCGTGCTCTTCAGTTCATTCTACGGAAGAACTCCAAGGATTGTAATTCTGTCGAGATAGTTAAGGACAACCTGAAATGTCGGGACTGCAGATGACAAATAGCCAAATATACCCAGTGACAAAAATAAAACATGAACACGAGGGACCCTACATCCAGGACACTGACCAAGGTGGTTGATCAGGTGTATCCCCGAAACTGGCACTTGGCAAAATTCGCAGACTCGAGCCGTCAAAAATTATATATATATTTTTTTTTTTTCAATTCAAATAATAATGTTTTGAATCAGATGGATGTTTTGACTCAGATGGATGTTCTGACTCGATGGATGTTTTGACTCAGATGGATGTTTCGACACGGATGGATGTTCTGACTCGATGGATGTTTTGACTCGATGGATGTTTGACACGGATGGATATTCTGACTCGATGGATGTTTCGACTCGGATGGATGTCTTGACTCGTTGGATGTTCTGACTCTAGTGTCACGTGACGTCTTGGATGTTTTGACTCGATGGATGTTTTGACCCAATGGGTGTTCTGGCCATAAGCGCGCCAACGCATGCTCTCTGACCCTATCATTGATACACCTCCCGCCACTTGCAGTAAAAGTTTGCTACGTCATCATTATATAGCACGTGTCTTTTTTCAAGTGTATTTACTGCACCTCTTGTTTCGTTTTGTACTCATGTGTGCTTTCACTGCAGTTTGTCTTGTTTTTATTGTGCGGCGCGTTAGGAAGTCTTTTTTTTTCATGTGTACCTTTATACTTCTTGTAACAGCCCCAAAGGGCTACCAGTACGAATAAATATTAAAAATAAAAATAACCATTTTTTGTTTCACACAATCGATGCGCGAAATGCTAAGGTACTTCTTCGAGAATCAGCGTGGCAGCAGCAGCGAATTTTTGTTGACCACCCCAGCATTTCAGCAAAATTAGAGTCACTGTAATTATTTAAAATTTCAAGTACAGTAGCTCATTCTTATACAACCCAGAAAGTTCGAATGTACTCTTACAAAAAGCTTCTTGACTGCATACAGTCAAGACGCTTTGTAAGCCAAACTTTTGCGATGTGCATCCTTAAAGCCGAAGCTAAATATATATATATATATATATATATATATATATATATGGATTGCTATGGTTATTTAATATCAGTAAGTAAGTGTATTGAAACAGACAACCAAATTCACAACCTGTGTGCAAAAGTGCCTACGCAAAGCACGAACATTCTCATAAAATCATTCCGGAGACTTTTTTGGACATCAAATGCACTGTTTTCACCGAAAGATTCAATCGTACTTTGAGATCTTGTTCAGTGTCGTTTCTCAACGAGGATAAATAAACAGTATACTGCAGTTCATGACACTATGTGTAAAATGTTTTGTTTTCAAAACAAAATACAAACATTTTGGCGGTCTCCGCATTTTTTTGTTTTACTTTTTTCTAATGTTGTCGTAATACGGTCAAATTTCATCGAACAGTCGTATGCGTCTGAGCCCTCAGACAAAAAGAACGAGACGAAGCCAATCCATGGAGAATCAAATAATCCAAGCCGTTCCAAAATCGAGTTGCAGAATCATTGTTATTTGCATCGTTCCGTTGTGCTATTTTCTTAGCTGGGACGTGCTGAGCCTTTAAACATTTGTTCTCGCGCTTCGTCGTACAGAACATTTACAAAACGTTTTGACAATTATATGTAAATTAGGTATTATTCCATCCTGAATACCGGCCAATTAAAAAAAAAATGGCAACGCAACCCTTCTATTACTTACGGACGCAAAATCTAAGACGCGCGAAAGCATGCGCTAGCACGATTTAGTGCAATTTGTTTTCACTCTTGTAAAGCAAACTTGTCTGGTTCGCGCGAGAGTAAAACATAGCAAACCTTGAGTCACTGACATTAAGAAACGAAAGACGTACGATTTCCGAGAATCTTATTATAACTCGGGAGCTAGTCAGACTGACCGATACCAACGCCGAAGAGTGAATCAAAAACCAAGAAGCGCGAAAACCCACGCCTTTATTTTCTGCAGCTAGGGGGAATCTAGGAAAGCGTATTTTGTTTCCGTATACCCGAAGGCCATCATCAAATGCGCGGGGAAAGAAACAAGCAGAAATAACTAGGCGCATAGAATGTTTAACCTAACACAAATACGACATCAAACGTGCTATTTGAGAAGTAAGATAGAAGTGTACGCGAACCATCTGCGGAAAAAAGAAAAAAAAACACTGTTGGAGAGGTCTAAACTAGAAAGTGGGAGGTAATAGTATTATCAGATTACTGAGGTATGCATATTTAAGATGTCTCGCATGAAGAGCGCCCTTAGAAATAAATTCATATGAAACTGAAACTTTCAATGGGATTACTGCCTTTGAAATGTTCATTACTTTCGCTAAACTTTTAAAGTGTATCTGCATAACTAGAACTATCGATTTTTGCAGTAAAAAAAACTGAGGCAGACGCTTTGATACCAAATGAATTATTAAAACGTGGTGTAACTACCCCGGGCAGAACGAAACGCTATATTAAAACTGTTCGCTAAAAAAAAATAATAACGAAATGCTTTTGAGGTTATTTTCAATTAAAAGAAAGGCGTTAATTATCGCCCTTCTTTACACAAAATTTAAAGTGGCGCGTTGCCGTTATGAACAAAAGGTAACACATTAAATTGCCTTTACTTGACTTATTCATAAAAAAAATATTATACCATTTTGACTTCACGGTAATGCATAAGTGGAATAGTTAAAAAAAGTTCGCGCACCAATATTTAAAGAACATATTTTTTAATGTAATTTGCATACATTCAAGTAAACTTCGAACATGTACATAATCAAAGCTGGTGTACCGCAGGGATCAGTTCTGAGCCCATTATTGTTCAATATTTATGTTAATTACCTCCACAACGCTGTGCCAGTTTCGTTGTTTCAATATGCTGACGATACGGTTATTTTATCCAGAGCTACCAATTATTTAGATGCAATCTCTTCTCTGCAAACTGCTGCGATTAAAATTATGGACTGGTTTGCAGCTAGTTTAATTATTGTTAATGCTTCGAAAACGCAGCTCATTTGTTTTCATCACCCCTTGAAAAAAGTTAGGCTCACCTATCCTTAACTGCTACATGCGTCCAAATGTTTGTCGTGTGCTTGTGTACCGGTAAAATATACATCAACTGTGAAGTATCTTGGTCTTTTTTTCGACGATGATCTTTCCTGGAACTCCCACCTTGCTTATTTTTGTAAGAAGATTTGTTCAGTGTCTTGTTTGTTGTACAAAATTCGGCTCTATATGCCGTTATCAGTCCGAAAAGTTATTATACATGCTCTGGATTACAGTGTACTTCGTTATGGCATATCTGTGTACGGTCATTGTGCCCAACGTTGGCAAATCAGAATTAACAGAATTCTGCGTTCTATGTTACATAACATTTCCTATGACTTAGGTTTTGGTAAAAACATTGATGTGTTCGCGACTTTATCTATACCGACTTTTAACTCATTATTGATTGAAACTGTCGTGCATAGACATTTTGGGCTAGCAGTTTTAAGACTCCCTCCGTCCCTGCCCGTAATCTCAGACCAAAAGAGCGATATTGGACACCTCGGTGTTTTACAAGATATGGTAAAAGAACCCGATTGTACTATGTCCCAGCATGCTTCAATAAACTCCCGTCGTTGGTCGTTAATGCCACAACAAGGTACAAACTGAAGAAAGCGCTGAGAACCATTAATGTATAACCCCCCCCCCTTCCCCCGGTTGACTTTTTGTTTCGGTTTTGATTTCGTTTCGTTTTTGACTTATGTACTCTATTGTGTGTGCGTGTGTGTGTGTGTGTGTGTGCGTTGTGCGTGCGTGCGTGCGTGCGTGCGTGCGTGCGTGTGCGTGCGTGTGTGTGTGTGCGTGTGTGCGTGTGTGTGTGTGTGTGTGTGTGTGTGTGTGTGTGTGTGTGTGTGTGTGTGTGTGTGTGCGTGTGTGTGCGTGCGTGCGTGTTTCGTTTGCTGACTGCCAGACGCTGCCAGACAAGCCCAATGAGGCTTTGGCAGGTCTGTTTTTGTATGTGTACTTTACATGCAATAAAATTATTATTATTATTATTATTAATTATTATTATTAATGTGATCTACGACATAATAGCTTGGACCTGCACAAAACATTGGCCCTCATAAATAAAGGTCATAAATTACCCCTGGAATTTTAACACCCTGTATACTATACAATCCGCAATTGTTTAATTTACTCCCGTCACAGCCAGATATTGTCGCGAATGACAGTTGATGAGGCAATGAAAACTGAAGCAAACTAAACGTTTAATGGGGCGAACTTTTTCCAAAACTAAACAGACAAAGGCTACCGTCGCAGGCGTCGATGTCGGCGAAACAGCACGATCGAACGCTGGGTCGAGACTGACTCCGCTCGACATACGGAGTCCCTTACGTACCCGTTTGGGTTTCTGGAACGTTCGGCGTAGAACTTTCAACGCGTAAAACATTTACAACTAGATCAGACGACAATTTTATCGAACTTACGAGAACGCCAAGTTGAAAGAATGAATAAAAGAACATTCCGCTGACTGGGATCGAACCTAGACCTTCCGCGCGACAGTCGAGCGCGGTAACCATTCGTCCACGCACGAGCAACCGCGGCGACGCGCGTGGCAATATGTCCGGCTCAAGTTCTGACGGTTGTGCGTATACGATATGATAAAGGCGTTTGCGTTGTATAAGGCACTCTTCCGAATATAAACTGGCCGCTGTTTCTAAGAATCGTTCTGTGTGTTCACCTTTCTCTTTTTGTCTTTCGTCTGCGGTTTAATGGTGTGATCGTGTATCCCCACATTCCTTCGGCTTTCAATTCTATTTCAGTTTTTGTTTGTGCCTATGAAAGGGACAAATTTTCATTTTGGCATAGAATTCCTCGCAGAACAAGGATGTACAAGGTGGCCATAAAAAAACTTTAAATGGTTTTGATTACCGTAAAATTAAACTAGGCATCGCCGAATGCTCATTCCTCGCCCAAATGTAGCGCTAGTGGTCCGAACCTGGCGCCAATGTTTCAGAACTAATCGTTATCTTATTCGAAAGTTATAAGTTATTCTCTGAAATGTCGACGGAAAAATGGCCGCCGACGAAGCTGTTGAATACATAGATCTGAATGGCTCAAGTTTCCGAAAACGAGCAAAAACGGGCCCCATTTTTCCTTGAAATTTTCAGAAAATCACATGTAACAATCGAATTGAGGTAACGGCAAGTTCTGAAGATTTTGGTATCAGGTTCGAACCGCGAGCACCACGTTTTGGCGCAAAACAACTGTCCGGCAATGCATGACTTTTTTTTTTTTTTTGCTGCTCTGAAAAACAAAAACATTGTAAATTCTTGGGCGGACACCCTGTATTATAAGCTTAGGAAGAGAGAATATCTCACCGATTTTGAATGTTAAAACATCCAAACATCTTTTGGCGCGTTTTGAAATATCCTGTGACGCTTTCATTGATGGTGCCGCGTGTCAAGCATCTTGACTGCTCTTTTCCAATGTCCAGGGCTTTAGAGATATTTGAAAATGAGTGCAAAAGGTAATACACTGGCAAATAAATACATAAATACCTGGCGTTTGGTAGAAACTGAAACATAATTTGTTTTCATCTAGTAAAAGACGTGCCAACGAAGTATAGATAATAATGTTACGTTACTCAAATACAGTACTTTAACTTCCTTAGCCCTTGCTCTCTCAAAAATGTACGTATCAAGGCAACGATACTTTCACGGCTTCATCATTGCCACGAACCTAACCGTATCTCGCGGTGATTGGTTTTCACGTTGCCAGTTATTTTTCTGTCTTCTCTCGCGTTTACCTTTTCCTACCCCAGTCGCAGGTTTACAATCATGCGTTACTGGTATCGCCGTTACTTGTAAAACGTTACCGGCAGCGTTAAATATTCCTCAGATTGCGTTTCTGGGTACTGTTCTTGTTTTACATCCTGTCTCTGGCTGGACAAGCTCTGCAGACCGCAGTCTTTCTTCCTACATAAGTCCTTTAGTGAAAACTTAACGCGGGGACATTTCTCAGTGCGTTTGTGTGTCGCACACACTCCAGTAAAACGTTATTTTTAGCACGTTCTTTATTGATATCGGCGCGAGTAAACTGTCATTAACAAAACGCGCTAGCTGGTCGTCAGTGCGAAGCCGTACTCAATGTTAATAATTGCGGAAATTCCACCTTGGGACAACGATACTTTCGGGGCTTCGTCATTGTTTTAAACCCAACCGTATCACGCGGTGATTGGGTTTCACGTTGCTCTCTGTCTTGAAGTTTAACGCATTGCACTCTAGAAATCGGTGCGTCGACCAACGGAGTGATATCCTTAGTTAATATTAAAGAATAAAAAGGCTCGAGGCACACCTAAGCACTTCCTATGAGTTGTGAGTGCGAAAGCACGCACGCCGCTCTTCCGCTCTCTTTTTTTCTTCGAGGGTCGAGCGCGCGCGCTGACCTTGGGCGTGGAGCGGTGTCAGCCACTGCCTCGCGGACACGCAGCGCCATGGGGTGACCGTCGTTGAAACTGGCGCGGAGCGGTCAATGGGAGCCTCGTCGACGCGCGCCAGCCAATGGGACCGAAGCCGAAATCCATCAGCTTTACTCCGCTTTTTTGGGATCGGGGAAACTAGGTGCCGTTGTCCAGGCTTTTCCGCGTCGTTTCATAGCTGGGAGCTGGCCTCACTTGGAGAAAGGATTTTAAAAAGCTGTGCAACGATTTTAACGTTGAAAGAATTGCCATCTTCTACTTTTGACATTGTTCATCTTGTCGCAAAGGACAGAAAACACACCTCCTTCCTTCGAAATGTTGCGATTTCGCCCCGTAATCGCGAGGCAAAAATTAGAATATTCCCCGATTTGTAGCCGCGAGCGGCGGTCACGAGAAACACGGGGCATGACGTCAATGGGGGTCTTGTAGAAAGATAGCAAGTTGTGCGAATACCTGCTCGATGAAAGGTAACTTTTCTATAAACTTTGTTGTTCAAACATAAATATAAATGCGTCAAAAACGTGGTATCATCGACAAAACTTTTATTATACGGAGTTTTCGTGGCGCCATCTATCCTAGGCCCACAAAACCGTCAGCTCTATCTGCTACCGCGAACGGCCGTCAGAAGCCTGAGAGGGAGGGGGACAAAGCCAGACGATTATAGCCGGACCCGGATGAGACTTTCCTCCTTTCACCATATTGTTCGCGCTGCGCCGGCCAGCGCGTGGTCGCGAGCTGATGACTTCTCGCTGCTCACTGATGGCTCTAGAAAGAGAGCTTCACCCGAACCCCGTGTGACCCCCATTGACGTCACAGCACACGTGACTCGGAAGTTGGTGAAGGAGTTGAGAGGTGCCGAAAACCTCAAACTTTGTCCATTTTTAAAATAAAAACTAGGACATGCAGGCGAAAGCGGTTTTTTGTTTTTTACTTCAGAAAGGTCGAGACACCAACTCCCAAATTATTTAAGCAAAGCACTGCAACTGTTGCACAGCTTCTTTAAGATGCCGTTTGGCTCGGTTTCAAAGGTGTGACGTCGGTTCTCTCCATGGGACAGTTAATGCTTTCGCATTAGAAAAGAGACTATATAATGGCCATAACGCAACTTATATTCAGGTGAGCATCTCCCTATACAGCGGTTATATTGATTCTTCTTAACGTCCAAAATTTTGCAGGTATAGCGGCTTACAATTTCCAATTGACTAAGGTTGTGACCTGCCTAGATCATCAGCATGTCCTGGTGGTTGGTGTGCCTTCTACTCACTGACAGCAAAATAAACGGAAGGCGTGGCAAATTTCAAGCAACTTACTATCGCTCTCCAGCCAATAAGATTGAAGCATTAGGCGATAAGAACAAAAATCGAACCACGAAACACACAAGAGTGTAAACATTAGAAGCCATCCCTGGCGTTTCTCCAACTGTCGGTGACAATAGTTCTCTTTTTGTCACGTTATTAAGAAATAAAATTGCAATGCTCATTATATGACGTCGACTACATTACTACGAGGCGTACACAATCAGAATCCAGTGCTATGCAAAGACGCGCGTAATGAAAAGAAAATGCAACTCGGCCCTTTGAGGGAGATGTGACCAGGTCAGTGTTATTAACTAAGATGAACGAAGAAGCTGGAACGAGCGCAGTCGTGGAAGCACGAGCTCGAATGACCTTCTGGCACCAAATTTATAATAGCGCATATCCCGCGCAATGAAGACAATTACCATAACGTCATATTATATGCCTTAATTTTGAAACCAGGTCACGGGGCTCCGCGTAATAAATTTTCGTCCCTTTGGGCTCGTTATGTTAGCGGGAGTCGCGACGTAATACGGGACAGAAAGATGGGCGCGGTACTGACCCTATCTGTTCCTTATACACTTTTTGCCGCATAACGTTCAACGACATAAGAGCCTCAGTTTCTAAGACGGTAATTATTTTGATTGCGAGGACGTAGTGTTCCCTCAAGACCTGTTACAGAAACGATATCACGAATGGTCGGTCTTTGCGCAGTAGAAGAGGATGATCAACACACATTCATTTGAAAAAGACATTTCATGGATTTTGAAATAGTTACCAACTTGTCTACAACTACTGCGTATACACTTTGTTTCGATGAACTGAGAAAATCGAATTTTAATGTTCTTATAGCCTCAGTTTCTTCACAACGTGAAGCCCGACTATTTTCTTTTTTTTACTTCTAACCAGATCGACCCCCCCCTCTTTCTTTCTAAGAAAGGGCGGTTTGTATGATGTTAGTCACAAAAATGCAAAGGGGACGGAAATTGTCTTTTAAGGGAAGGAGAATCACTTGTGTGTTTTCGGTTTTAATGCTAGGTGGCACGAGCTACCCCCCATTATAAAGGGTGCAGCTGTTAAGATCCATCCATCCATCCGACGTCCTTTCCTATCTGTCACCAGTCGCCCTTCTTTTTAATGATACTGAACAGACAAGATAACTTTAGTTCACTGCCGAGAGTACCATATCAACTCTATTATAAAGTACACAGCTGTCGATGATCTTAAAAGGAACCTACTGGAAGGCTCCAAATGGCAGCTAAAGGTTCCCTCAGGAACCTATTTTTTCAGCTCTGATTTAATCATCAGATTTAAAACGCGTACACTATTGCGATTTAATTTATTAATGTTAAAAATATATAGATCTTGACCGCTATGACGCTATAAGTTTTAATGTGCAGGTGCGCGTGTCTTCGAAGCTAATCTTCTTATATATTGCAGCTGGTAAAAATATGTCTAGTGATGGCGTTTAAGGAAACACGCCGACACAAAATGGTGGGTAATAGTTAGCGCCAATAAAATAATTATACTGCCACCCTCCACTAAGTTGGAGCAGCATTGTTGTATTTGGCACTTATGCCGGTATACACGTTTGGTTTATGCATACCCTATGCGTTATTTATTATATCGTTAACTCCCCTATTGAAAAATCTCATTTGTGTGAGAAATTTCTGGGTCAAATAAAGACATATGAATCATACAAGATATATAAGAACATATAAGAAACATATAATAACTATATAAAAACTATATAAGATATACAAATACATATAAGAACCATATAAAAACTTTTGAGAGGTTTCTTATAAGTTTCTTATATGGTTCTTATATATCTTATATACTTATATATATATTGTATGATTCATATTTGTTTACTGGACACAAAACATTTATCATACAAATGGCTTTTTCACCAGGGTTATAAATGATTTAATTCATTCATTCTTTCATACTGCTTGCTCAAGAGTCCAGACCAGATTTAATTATCCGCCTTAAAAGGAAATTACTTAACATGAACACCAAAATAAGAAAGCTCGAACAGATTGGAGGAGGGGCGGGGCCAATCTGGTAGTCAGCAACTGAAGGTGAGGTTCGCGTGCTTGATTCCAGGTAACTGTCTCACAAAACGCACAAGAGGCCAGAAAGTGTATGACAAGAAAAAAATTCGAGTACGTTGCCGCTAAAAAAAAAAAAAATCTAACAACGAAATACGCAAGACCTAACAATATGACGCCCCTCGAACTAAACTTTGAAAGCAAAAATCGAAGCACAATAAGCCAACATAAACAAATCACTTTCCATGTTCTGCATTGATGTAAGTGTATCGAGTGAACTAAAGCGCTCGGGAGGTTTGAGAGGGAAGAACGTTGTTTGAAAGAAGTCCATCATGTTATTTCGTACGCTCATGCGAGGATAAATCCCTCATTGGCGTCTGGCTATACATTTTAAATTACGAAAACAGTGAAATGTAATTACGCAGACAGGGCAGCAATCGACGGGGCGGCAACCGACGCAGAGATTCATTCATTCATTTATTCATTAATTTCTCTTAAAAGACTCGAGGGGCCTTACATAAGGGGAGAGGGGGGGCGGCAATACAGGAAATGTCAATAAATTCTTGTCGCTCCTCTTTTTGTTTTTCGTTCGCTAGCATTAATCACAGACGCGACTCTGTCAGGATGATACGCACCTAGTACTTAGACACTGCTGGTGCGCAAGAGCGTTTGAAAATCCCCGAGCTTTAATTTGTCTCTAATTGCATATGGCGCGCCCGCAGGACGGGACTTCGAGCGCATAAGGGCAGTTCAGACAATGCCACTCGACTGCGTTCGAGCGCGGAACTGGCGCAGTTCCCGTCGCTCGCGAAGCATATTCGCCGCCTTTCGTCTCTGACTAAATTAGAATGGCAGGGAGGGTTTTTAGTTATCCCGCTTCCAGCACGAGTATCCAACTTTCGATAGAGTTTCGGCGTGCTCCAGTGAGCCCTGCGCGTGCACACCCAGCCAGAGCGGTGCGAAAGCCTAATAAATTGATATCGGGCATTCGAAGAAAGAAAGAAAAAAAGCTCTTCCATTTCCATCTTATCAATTACCGTAACCAGCAGGGAGCTCGAGCTCGAGTTTCGAGAGCGGCCGGATGCGTGCCGGGAGATTTGTGGTGAACCAATCAGAAGGCGAGAGAAAAAAGTTAGGAGTCCTGTGGTAATCCACATTACATTACAGACGCAGCAGCGATCGCTGCGAACAAGTCGGGGCGAATTTGTTGGGAACCGGATTTGCCTTCACAGACCGTGAGGCGCGTGAACGAAAAAAGCGTTCTGAACCAAGTAGATGTCTGGCCATTTTGTTCCGAACGCTTTCGTTTTTTTTTTTCGTTTCGAAGCGCCTGAAAGCTCGTCTCCCGCAGCGAGCTCCTGGCATTGACAATGATACAATGGTATTTTGTTATCGGCTATTTTTTTTTCTTTCCAGAGAGCGCGTGCAATGGGCGTCGGGTACTACAAAAACACCAAGTTTAGAGCGGGTTGTCAAAGGTGTGGCAAATCGCGGGGTAATGCCTCGGCTTCGCACGCGGCGGACCCGGGTTCGAATCCCGATAGAGGCAGCCCATCTTTTCAAGGATTTGGCAACATCGACGATGAATGCCCTACATCGACAATAAATGCCCTACATCGATATTTTTTTTAGAATATGCCACGTTTATGGGGATGAATAGAGGTCAGGTTAATACAATATGTTTTGATATGTCGAAAGCGTCTGACAGAGTTAGTCATGAATTGATGTTACGTAAGCTGTCTTCATGTGGAGTTTGACGGGATTTATGTGGTTGGTTTGAAAGCTATTTGTCATCTCGTTCGAACATTCTTCGAGTTGCTGACTATCTCCGAATTCTTTTTTTCCAGATCGAATGTTCCTTAAAGAACAATTCTCGACCCCTTTTTTATATTTATTAATGACATTCTGAGCTGTGTAAGTAGTTTTAAACTAATACTTTTTGGTGATGATATTAGGTTAATCATGAGCATTCATACTATTTTAGACTGTAAGATAGTAAAACATGAAGTGTCTTTAATTCTTCAGTGGTGTCAGCTAAATCAACTGTCCCTCAAACCCCCCAAAACAGAGATGTTACCTTTATGCCGACGGAATGTTGTTTATTTTACATATAATCTCGACAGAATATTAATAGAGCCTGTATTATGGCGCATGCACACTGGAAGCGGATCCGCGTTCGCAAAGCCGTTGCGAACGTGGTTGTATAAATATCCGGTACACTTCACGCGCATTCGATGTCATCAAATGCGTTTGAAATTATACTGGATCTTTATAAATGGAACATCCCAGACAACCTAGGCATCGAAACCTGTTATGAAATACGCAAGGAGAACAATATAATTGTAAGAGATCCGTGGAGATGGGCATGATTGATAAGTTGATTGCATACGCAGTGCCAAAGACGCTTATGATATATATTGGCGAGGAACGCTTCCAGTGCGACGATGCTCAAATGGTGATCTTGGCGCGACTGGTTTAGAAGGACCCTTTTGAAGCTTCGAAGAGAGAAATAGACCGAAATGGCGATTTCCATGGCAACGTAGACGGACTATAGCCAATCGCCTTGCGAGGTTTTGGTCGTCTGTATGTTGGCATCTCTTTGTGTCCGGCTAGCAGGTAGGGAAGGCAATGGCGCTACTTTCCCTGCATCCAGTGACTTTAGCTCTGACCCCCTACAACAGAAAAAACGGGCGTCATTTACGGTGGTGAAAAGTGCCCATAACAGCACTGTAAAAAAGGTTCTCGGACTTGATGGCGTCCGTCGGCGTCGCACATTCGGTTGCCGTTTGGAGACGCCATTTGGCTCTTGCATGTCACAGGCAGCCACGAGAACTCGGGAGAAGTTGTTCTTAGGTTGCGATGGCGCAAGCCTGCCTCTGGCGTATTCGAGGTAGTAAATAGCTAGTAAAAGGGGATACACACCATGAAAGGTCAAAACGTAATTACTAAATTTTATGTTTGTTTGTTTTTAGTTCAAAGCAGGAGCCGTGGAACCTATGAAGATTACCCGAAGACCAGCTACGTGTATGCTGTAGCCGAACGCCGCCATGTTGGCCGCCTGGGTTTCGTTGCGTTTTGTAAGCCGCGAGCACTGATAGTGCGTTCTTATTGGCATTTGACCGCGGTCGACTTCGTTTCAACGGAACTGTTTGTACAAGCTTCGCCCCAAACGCACCCTGCAACGACGTCCTGCATCCACCTATCGCAATGAACGGACCTTACTGAAACGCAAATGTGTCTTAAAAGTGCTCAGCACTGCTTTCTTGGTGTGGGATGTTTCTTTGAGAGGTACGCCAAGGGCTTGGTCAAGAGGAAGTCTTGACCACATTCTCTTCACCTGGAACAAGCCAGCCTATCCAGGAGCTTAGATTAAAAGGCAGGAACTCCCAAGAGATTCCAGCAGAGGAAACTTATAGCCACCACCTCCTATTTGTGTGTTGACTATTTGTCTCGTTTGTTTGTTTATTTATGTATTTACTAATTTATTTATCTGGAAGGTACTGCGGGCCAACTTTTAAAGGCCAAAGCATGGTGTAGGCAGAATAATAAAATAAAAGTTAGCGAAGGAAATAAACACATAAACATTCAGTAAAACGAGTAAGCAGTTTAGTCCTTGGTGTCCTCTCTAACGAAGAAACGTGCATCAATTGCACTAGATAATGTAGCAACAGGAACAAGAGGCAACTCCGCAAGAGGTCAGACACCGGGCCTCACCAGTTCATGAACATAGCATAATGGGTATTCCTTAACTCAGAGAATACATTTGACGACGGCACTTCATATGAAAAAGATGTCCGTTTTATTCCAAGTCAAAAAATGCATGAAGTTTATATTCATAACCTCATGGTTATTCCCAATGTGAAAAATACAATGGATGCCGGCACTTCATTTTCACAGAGTGATCATTATCCCCCAACGCATGGGCTACTTTGGTCGCCACCACGTCACATCTTTGCAACTCGATGTTTATTACCTAACGCAGATAATACATTGGGCAAGCGGTATGATTTATCTATTAATTATCTAAGGAACTGCCGGCGCATTAAACGACGTCTTGGATTATTTATGGCTGTTTCTCTACGTTCTCTATGGATATCGCAACCAGAAAAAAGCCTAATTTATTTCTGGTGTATCGTGCTTCAAGTCACTCGCCTAAGATAAAAGAAAAACGGTACTCACATTAAGGAAATGAGCCTCGCACATTCAGAGGAAATGAGCTGCGTAACAAGGATAGACAAGGCAATGCTCGAAGACTGGAAGTGCTATATTCTTTTGTAGTGGTACCGATGTCTATATATAGTTTCGTATAAGTAAAGTCGATGAGTCCTACTTACTGACTTTTTTGGCACCATTAACGTTCTCGTTGGGCACGATTATGCACGTGTTTCTGGGAGCTTCCTTTTTATATTTATTTCTAGCCCAGAGAAGCGACGTCTTTCTGAAAGGCAGCAGTCTGCGCCAGGTCTGTGTCGACATGCCTCGGATAGTTATAGATTCCAGTTACACGTGAATTTTTGCCGGAATATGTAGATATATTAGTGCTGTGTCGGGAGAATAATCCTTAAATGAAAACAAAGTGTCCAAGAAAATACAGTCCAGTGAAGTTCTACGAGTAAAATAAAGTACATAATTTGATTCTTTCAGGGATGTTTAGCTACAAAAACATTAATTTTGGGAGAAATAATTCCTTGAATGGCTTTTGAAGACGGAGGATTGGGCGAGTTGGCTCTTCAAACTTGTTATTTATAGCGCACAAGGACCATTCACCGATATTACTGGTGTGCGTGTTTGAGTGGGGATGGTTCTTGTGCGCTGTTCATTCCAAGTATTCAAGAATTGAAATGCGTCACAACCAGCAAATTGGGATCACTACAGGTTCTTCAAATATTTAAGCACGTACACAAAATTTAAAAGGTTGTGTGAAAATTTCTTTCTGCATGTGACTAAACATTGCATCAAGTTTTGCCAGTCACCACCTGTTTCCAAGCTATACGCTGCTGGCAACGCCCCTTGATTCATCCGGGTTCGTTGACGTCAGCATCAACCGCATCCATAAAGGACTGTCTTCAGAACTACAACTTCAGCGGACGTGGCGAGGCCAACAAGATGTGGCTGACCATGTCGTGGTTTTTCGTAGAGGCACTTCCCTGTCTGTTCGGCGCAGAACCCTCGGCCAGCGTCGGCGGAACCGTGCTCTCTGCATCAAGTTCTGCCAGTCATCGCCTGTTTCCAAGCTATACGCCGCTGGTAACGCCCCTTGATTCATCCAATTTCGTGACGTCAGCATCAACCGCATCCATAAAGGACTGTCTTCAGATCTACAACTTTAGTGAGCGCGGCGAGGCCAACAAGAACATGTGGCTGACCATGTCGTGGTTTTCGTAGAGGCACTTCCCTGTCTGTTCGGCGCAGAACCCTCGGCCAGCGTCGGCGGAACCGTGCTCTCTGCATCAAGTTCTGCCAGTCATCGCCTGTTTCCAAGCTATACGCTGCTGGTAACGCCTCTTCGATTCATCCGGGTTCGTTGACGGTCAGCATCAACCGCATCCATAAAGGACTGTCTTCAGAACTGCAACTTCAGCGGACGTGGCGAGGCCAACAAGAAGATATGGCTGACCATGTCGTGGTTTTTCGTAGAGGGACTTCCCTGTCTGTTCGGCGCAGAACCCTCGGCGAGCGTCGGCGGAACCGTGCTCTCTGCATCAAGTTCTGCCAGTCATCGCCTGTTTCCAAGCTATACGCTGCAGGTAACGCCCCTTGATTCATACAATTTCATGACGTCAGCATCACCCGCATCCATAAAGAACTGTCTTCAGAACTACAACTTTAGTGAGCGCGGCGAGGCCAACAAGAACATGTGGCTGACCATGTTGTGGATTTCGTACAGGTCAGTTATCCTTCATGCTTTAGGAGTGATGATATGTGTCTTATAGTTGTGCCGCGCCCACAAACGCTTTGTGAAATTGCTGTTAACTGTTTTGATGTATGTAAACTGATGCTATGTGGTGACGTCGAGACAAATCCAGGGCCAACGGTTGAAGAAATGTTTCAGTCGTTGATGAAGGGGCAAGCAATAATTCACAAGGAAATAGCTGACCTGAAAATCCAACGATTCGGCACTGATTAATCAGTTACTGAAGTGCTGTCAAGAATTGCAGAAGTAGACAAGGTATTGCTTGAGTTAAAAGCTAAATCACTGGAGGGGGATGCACTTAAATTACAGTTAACAAGTTAGAGGAGACAATAACACTACGAAATTCGAAGCTTGCTAATTTAGAGCACCGGAGTCGACGCTCAAATCTTGTTATCTTTGGAGTAACAGACGCAACAGATGAGTCCGAGCAGGACTTAAAGGCAAGGTTCTCGAAAATATTTTTTTCAAGGTGACTAGGAGTCTCATGCACCTCTGTTGCAAGAAGTCATCGCCTAGGAAAACGCGTGGAAAAACGGCCGATTATTCTGTGTCTCCAAGACTACGAAGAAAAGGTTGAAATCCTGCATAATGCAAAAAACTTAAAGGTACCAACGTTTACATCCAAAACGACTATTCTCAGAGAACGCTCAACAAAAGAAGACTGCTATGTAATAGTGCGAGCGTCGAGAGGACGAATAAACTAAAAGTATTTCTTCTAAACGACGAACCGCGAATTGGCAAAGACTTATTTGCTTGGGATGAATCTACAAATGCACGAGTAAAGTTGGCCATTGCCAATGAAGCTCCTGTTGATGAATGACGAGAACCATTACCTGTTTCTAAACAATTGTGTCTCCTGAACATGAATGCACAACATGGCTTAATGACTCTATGTCTGATGCTGAAATCTTTCCGGAATCCCATCAAGTGTTTCGCAGGGACAGCCCCTCTCGGGATGGCGGTGTAGCAGTTGTAATAAAGCCGTCTATTTCTGCTATAGTATTATATCAGATTAGTGATCACGAAAGTCTAATACTTCGTCTTAATGTTTGGGGTCATAAAATTATCAATTGCACCGTATATGAATGGTTCAAGTCACCAGTATCGATCTAAAATGGACCGTAAAAATCGACGCCTGCACGTAAAACCACCTTCTAGATGTTCAACCAACTAGCCCCCCAGTTAATTCTGATGCACGTAGCCATCTTAACTTTTCGTCAAAGGTGTATTTCACAGGTCGGTTTTTTTCTTGTAAAATTACAAAGCGTAGTTCTCTTTTAGTAAAAAATAGGGCCAAGAAACTTGCCAGGGTCTACGGCGGGCGGCGACCCAGACGACCAAGTCCAGTAGCGGGGTGTGTTTGGCGTTCGTATTGATAGATGGCGTCGGGAGCAGCGTCTGAAGGTGCAGCCGACCAGCGAAAGATAGCAGACGACACGCAGACGAAATCCGTTGGCAGCAAAAGCGCCGCCGTTATGCAGACGCGTTTTTTTACTTTAAGTTTTGCTTTTATTGTTCGCATTTATTTTTTAACCGAAGGTACATTTCAAAAAGATTATATTCATTTTAATAAACCACGGTGGTCGCGAGCCGTCGCGATAAGGAGTAGCGCCATCTATCAATACGAACGCCAAACACACCCCGCTACTGGACCCCTGTCGTCTGCGTTGCTGCCCGCCGTAGACCCTGGCAAGTTTCTTGGCCTTATTTTTTACAGAAAGAGAGCTACGCTTTGTAATTTTACAAGAAAAAACCGACCTGTGAATTACACCTTTGACGAAAAGTTTAGATTGCTACGTGCAGGCGTCGATTTTTACAGTCCATTTTAGATCGAGCCTGGTGACTTGGACCGCCCTATAGATCACCTTCCGCTAGTCCAGACTACTTAAATCGGCTATAGGATGACCTGTTAAAATACAGAGGCGAGCGAATTATTCTGGTTTGCGATTTTAATCTCCCCGTATTGACTGGATGCGATTATATAGCTCTTCTGGTGATGAAATTGTATTCGACATGATGCTCGCATGTGATCTAACCCAAGTCGTTCAAGATTTTACACGGGAAAGTGGTTCCAGTCGCTCAATTTTGAACCTTATCTTTGTCAGTCGCGCTTTTGTTGATAATACCGTAGATCTCGAGGAGAGTGAGTCGGATCACAAATTAGTGCTTTTTACTGTCATCTGAACCGCCACTCACAAAGGAAAGGAGTTCCTTTAACTGTGAAGGATTTTTCAAGGTCCAATGATGAATGTGTATTGAATTATCTTGATTTTTGTTTCAGCGACTTTATTGAAGACAATGTGAATTTGCTGTGGAGAAATTCGTTCATATGTGTAATCTATTGTTTAAAAAGCTTCATATCGGATCGGCGTAAATGCACGGGACGTAGGAAGTCTTAGATAAACCACGAAATAATCCCTTTCCCGTCGGACCAAAGGGTTTAAAAGAGCTCGTAAGACTGGAAACGTACAGGGTTTACAGGATGAAATGACAAGGCAGGTCAAGCAAGCTAGAAATAAATATTTTTCGCGCACTCTTCTTAACTTCTTGAAATATGATCCTGCAAAATTTTGGAATTATCTTTCAGAAAGTACAAAGCCTGTCGACCAGATAAAGGTTATTGACGTGGCTATCACTGATAAAAACAAAATCGCTGAAGAGTTTAATTTATATTTCCATTCTGTCTTTTCTTATTTCGATAGGTACACCTCGCTGCTACTAATACCCCACTGAACCCCGATTTTATCTCGTTTCGTGGTGTGTTTGTTATGTTACTAAACTTGAAAATTAAGTCTAGTTGTGGGCCTGATAAAATCCCAAACGCCTTACTGCGTAGATATGCAGAATCGCTTGCACGTTTTCTTGCTGTCATTTTTCGCACTTATTTTTAGTTCTTGTGTGCTACCTAGTGACTGGCGAACCGCACGTGTCGTTCCAGTTCATAAAAGGGTAATCGTTCAGAAGTCAGTAATGGACCTTTTGTAGAAACATCGGTTCGAGAGTAAATGATACTAGTCACTCTCTTTCTCTCCTTCCTTCTGGCCGAGCAGAGAGGGAAGATGGTTTCTTTGTGTCGACTTCGGGCCAGAAGATAACCCACGATGGGGACAAGGCAAGTTTGGGGGAGCCTTATCTAGGTCACAGCGGCTCGACGGGCGAAAAAGATGTGGCTGACGTTTTGGGTGTGGAACGGGTGGGAGAGGCCTTGCGTGCGCGTTGTTTTCTGGCCACTTAGTCTTGAACCCAGTCGCGTGTCTTGGTGGCAGCACATAGTCTCCTAAAGGTCCATTATCGTCCTATTTCTGTTACGAGTACTTCATGGAAACTATCCAGCAAAATCAGTCCACTTCCAGCTGGATTATGGAACTGGTCCCAGCTGGAATGAGGCAGTCCAGCTGGATTCCAGCTGACCCAGCTGGAATCAAGCTGGACTGCCTCATTTTCAGTTCCATAATCCAGCTGGAAGTGGGCTGATTTTCGCCTGGGCTATGGAGCATATTGTGAGTAATTATGTTCGAGATTTCTTAGAAGAGAAAAACTTGCTTACACCATTTCAGCACGGGTTCCGAAGGGGTTTATCTACCATTACGCAACTTATCACCACAGTTTATGATTTTGCTGCTACTTTAGACAAATCTGATCAGGTCGATATTGTTTTATTGGACTTCAGCAAGACCTTCGGTAAAGTTACACACGGCAAACTTCTTTATAAATTAGATTGTCTTGGAATGCCGTCTGAGATTGTCAATTGATAGGTTCGTACTTGTCTGATCGCAGTCAGTTTGTCAACATTGGTGGTCATGATTCCGGTATCCTGGGTGTTTCTCGGGTGTTCCTTATGGCAGTGTGTTTGGACCGTTGTTTTTAACGTATATAAATGATACTGTCTCAGTTGTTAGCCCTGATGTAAATATTCGTTTATTCGACGGTGATCGTATTTTGTTCAAAAGGATATCCACTGTAGTCGACCAAATATCACTGAATTCTTCCCTTGCCTCTATCGTCAATTGGTGCTGCCCATGGGAAGTGCAGCTAAATTTTACGAAAACAGTGAATTTACATATAACAAGAAAAGTGAAGCCACTGAAGTTCACTTATCAATTAAACAATGATGTAATATCTGATGTGACTGAATACAAATATCTCAGCGTAACGATATCTTACGATCTCCGTTGCTCACAACACATTCAAAACATCTGTTCCTGCGCTTCTCGTAAATTGGCCTTGTTACGTCGGAAACTTAGAAGCGCTGCCCCTTCCGTTAAATTGCAAGCATATAGCTCCTTGGTCCGACCGTAGTTAGAATATGATGGCATAGTATGCTACCCAAACACCAAAAAGGATGCGTCACAGCTTGAGATGGTTCAGAGGGGAGCTATTCACTTTATCTATGAAAAGTATAACCGGCTAGATTCCCCATCTTCATTAATGGTGGCAAACAATATATCATCACTCCAGCATCGTCGAAAATTTGCCAGACTAAAAATCTTGTCTTTGCTTTATGATAACAGACTCCGCTTTAAATCAACTCTGTATTTATCCCCGTCATCATCTCGGTGAAACTAGGCACCATCATCAGTATTCCTGGTACCAATATTCGCTCGAACTAACATTTTTAGGTATTCTCTTTTTCCCACGCACTATTACGGATTGGAACGCCTCCCTCGTGACATTTTTTTTTTGCCCTCGACTTCAATAAGGCTCTTGAGAATCACTCATTTTGAATGTTCTCCTTTCCTGGTGTTTGTACATGCATATTTTATTGTTTATTAGGCGTTGATTAAGGAGTGTTTATTATGCTGATGGCGTTTATATACAATGTATCGTTGTATAAGCAATATATATGGTTGCGATGTGTTTCTTGTTTCTTATATTATTGTTTTGTTATTTGTATGTATTCTTATACCTGCAGGCGCCTGTTCAAGGCCTGCAGTATGTCTAAATATAAATGCATTGCTTTCCGATATTCTAACTAGCAAAGTATAAATTATTCACTGTTCGAAGTGTACATAGCGATATCCATACTAGGTTAAAAAGGGAGCGCCAAAACAGGTAATTGCCTCGCTAAACACGCATTGAAACGAGACTGTTTGGCCAAAGTCTCTCATGTGAGAGTGCGTTACTATTAAGAATTGTCACTTTGAAGAAAATATTACTCTTAAACGATGTTACTTGTCAGGGTATTTTTGTCAGAAAGAATATGACATCTTGGAAACGTGAAAAACTCGTATTGCACTCTTTTATAAGGAGCGGGTTGGTATTATATGCAATTTTTTACGAAAGAGTTACACATAGAGGACAAAACACAGATAGCACATCTTCCGCAGTTTTGATAAAAGAGTGACACATAAAGGAACACGATTACAGCACATCTTCTCGAAGATGCGCTGTCTGTGTTCTGTCCTTTATGTGTCACTCTTTCGTAATAAATCGTATTTTACTTTTCTTTTTCATAGTATATTTTTATTATGCTTAACATTATCACCTGGGTGGAATAAAACCGCATAGCGAAGTAGATTTGTAAACCAATTTTTGTATCTATTACGCACTTTCGAAGTTGGCGCGATACTTTATAAACCGCGCTGGAAACCTCAGTCTGGATTGGCGAAATTTCTTTCACATGCTACGGTTTTCCCCCTCTGTGGTGCTTTATTTTGCTTTGCAGGTGGGAACCGTTACTTTTTTCTTCAACTGTTTTCCTGTTAATCTGATAGGCCCCAGCATACATAAGTAAGCCAAACGTTGGCACAGGCAAGCTGCTACGAAACAAATTTTGATTCAGAGTAGCTATCGAGCGAAGAATGAAGTAAACGCTAGCTCAACACGAGGACGAGAGGTAAAAAAAAAAAGGAATCCAACAATACTCACCTTATCATTGTGGTTGATCCTTTGTTGCTTGCCTCGACATAAAGATTTCAGTTTTTTATGCTATCATCTGAATATGTTCGCTTTTTTATTACGAAGTGTAACGACAGTGCTTTTTCATTGTTTCACAGAAATAAAGAGCAAATCTCTTGTTTATTTCGATTTTACCAATTAATAGTGATAACCTGCCTCGTTCTTCACCCCATAAAGACGTCGTTGCATTTTGAACAGTTTTCAAGAGGCACACCGTGAATTTCTAAAGCGACCAGATACGTCGTTCCTTGAGTTTGAAATCATTAATTGTTACAACTCGACGGCCGCAAGTATGAAAATAAATGGATCCATTGATTTTTATACTTATCGCGGTAGCTAAGAAATACAACATTGAAACAACCTATAAAAATAATTAATATAATAAATCGGTCGGGAACGCGGCAAGTTATAATTTGTTTTAGCGGTACTCCGTCTTACTGGAACAAGAAAAATTAACTTGTATGAAATCTTCGGGACATGTCTTTTAACAACATTAATATCAATTAATGGTGAGCAAGAAAAAATTAAATAAAAGTGATTGCACACGAAACTTTTTTGTTTTCAAGTAATTATTTCTAATGGGCGTCCTGAAATGGTGTCAAAGGTACTGTAAAATAATGTTGTTTTTTTTTCTCTCTCTCAGATGTGATCGATTATTAAACACTAGAATATATCACACGACGTTCCGAACTGAACCTGACCAGATTTTAAAGATAAAATATGAAAGACTCCTGCAATTTTCTGTAATGCCGAATTAGAGCGCGGCTCTCGAGGAGGAAGAGGCAAGGGTAGGGAAGGGAGGGTCATGTGTGACCTCACGAGGGTAAACTTTCCCGCAAAATTTAGCGGGAATATATTCCCCCTGTTGAGTGGCGTCACGTGTGATGTATTGTGTGACGTCATGAGCGTAAAATGTTTCCGTTAAATGTAGCGGGGAAGCTTTTCCGCTAAATTTAGCAAGAAAATTTTCCCACTAAGTTTAACAGACAAATTTCCCTGCTTAATTTAGGGGAAAATGTTTCTGCTAAATTTATCGAAAAAGTTTCCTGACAAATTTAGTGAGGAAACTTAGTGAGGAAAGAATGACGTCACAGCGACGTAACGTCTAACGTCACGTGTGACGTCATTATAGGAACGTCCTATAACGTAACGCGCGGTCACGCCGACGGCGACGCCGCTCAAGCCCGAAACGGGCGCCTAAGAGCTGCGCTCTAAAAATACTCACCGTAAATCAATGACCGCTTCTAGCCACAGCGAGCGTAATATAAGCGCGTGAATGTTCCCCTGTCAAGGTAGTACATACTTGGAAAGATATCACGATTAAAAATGGAAAATTTCGATCCCATGTTAAAGTATGTGAACGTTACGAATTGTTTTAATAATAATTCTCAAACGTTATAATGGGGAAACCATGATTTTGCACGTTTGAACGTAAGAACTTTTGAATTTTTATTGAATAGTAAGTTTTACCATGTGGAGAACTTTCAAAATAATCCTACCATTGCAGCCTGAACAGCTGGTTTCGCAATGCGACTACGGGTGTATCTTTAAAAAAATAGAAGAATTCGCAAAACACTTTTTTTCTGAGTTAGGTACGCAAAACATAACCAGTTCTAACAGAACGTTGTGAGCTAATTTGCTCCTGCAGTGAAAGTTAAGAAAAAAATTAAGGAAACATTCCCTTCATATCATTATATGAATGCAGAAACAAACTGCATTGGGCAAAATAAGGCGCCGATAAAGTTTGTCTTCCTCTATTTATTGTAAAACCAATAAACGAATACTCAACTGAGCATCAGTATGAAAGCGTACAAAAATCGTAGCCATAAAAAAATGCAAAGGCCCTGGAGAGATCCAAAATAGAACGCGTGCGATATTGTAATATTTAATAATGAATAATATCTGAGAAATAAAAAAAAAGCTTGAGTGTCTGTGTTGACCGAACAAGTACATTGCAATAAATAAAAAAGGAGGACGTCCATCTAAGCCCTAATAGGAAGTCAACGTGTTGAGGTCTGCTCGGCTTCTTGTTCATGAGTGACCGTGGCGATAGCCGTTAAGGAAAAATATTTTTGTTTTCGTCTCTCTTTACGGTGGTTCATTTATTTTTGCATTGCGGGTGTCATTTGCATTGCATGTGGAAAGCGATGGAGCTTAGAACCCTTGTAGCCGCACTCGCCTTGCCGGATTCCATGCAAGCTACATAGGTCCTCGAACAGTATTCGACGCTTTCTGTCGTTATTCGTGCACCTTATCACTGAGCAATGGTGTCCCGATGAACGAGGGACTGCCGCCATCGAAGCCCGTGGCTCTAATTAGGTTTGCGAGTTTAAAAACACGAAGAAAGCGCGAACGATATTCGGGCAATGCATCCACCCAACACCGGCGAGTCCTCTCATCCGGGACTTTCACTCTTTCTAAGGGCCCAGCGAGGGGAAAGCACCGGTAGTCCTTTCCCCTTTTCTCTCTCGCTCTCAAAATTGTGCTACCCACGATAAAACAGAAGCGCAATTCGTCCTTTCCCCGTGTTTTCCCCCTTTCCATCGAGTAAAATCCTCCTTGCCCTCCTTCCACCCTCCGCCCCCCGCCGCCATGTTTCTGCGAGGCCCACAAGTCGCGCGTAGGTGCGCCGGGCCGTACTTGTTTACCATTGCGCACGGCTGACTACAGAATATTTTTTAGTTTTTTTAATATGAAGAGAGTTTTGTTTTTTTAACGGGAATAAACTAGCGTTTGTGCACCTTTATTGAAATTGTGAAGTACGGGAAGGCGTCTCGATCGGGCAAATGTATTAACACAGGCAGAATTGGAATCGCTCGAGTGTGAAAACAAGCTTTCTCCAAATCTGCTGAACGCGAACAATCTAAAAACAAAAACAAAAAACATCCCAATGTAGATTTGAGTATTTTGGGACATCGAACATGCACTGCAAAAACATATT
>JAZHYW010005238.1:0-23152 GCA_037355805.1 Ixodes ricinus | reverse complement strand
ATAGCAAATTAGGCAGGTGAAAAAAAAAGAAAAGAAAGGAAACATCAAACAAATTTGTTACTCGGAACAGAGAACATAGTTACAAACGGCATCTTTAAACTCGGCACTTTCAACTATGTCGACGATGTGAGCGGGAAGGCGATTCCAATCCAAGGATGTCATTGGTATGAAAGACTGATGAAAACTTGATGTGTGACAAGGAGGGATAGCTACTTTATTTCGATGATCGATACGCAAAGAAACATAAGAGGGTTCAGTTATCAAAAGTTGTCGTAATGCCGGGTTATAATGATAAACTTTATGAAACATGCAAAGTCTGGATACCTTTCTGCGGAGAGAAAGAATAGGCAGGCCCAAAGTGTTTTTCATTTTAGTCACGCTGGATATCCGATGATAGTTATGTAAAATGAATCGGACGGAACGGTTCTGAACGGCTTCAAGCGATAATGCAAGTGATTTGGCCGGATTCCAAATGGCAGCAGCGTATTCTAGTTTACAGCGGAGCAAAGATTTATAGAGAAGCAGTTTTAAGGACAGGGGAGCCAAAGAGAAATTTCTTTTAAGAAAGCCTAGCATGCGGTTAGCTGTATTAGTTACATAATTAATGTGATTGTTCCAAGAAAGGTTGCTATTTATGTATACGCCAAGATATTTATATGATGTTACGGGTTCCAGTAAAACATTGTCGATGTGGTAAGACGGACAGGTGTTATTTTGACGTGAGACTCTCATGGATTTGCACTTATTAATATTGAGTTTCATTTTCCATTTAGCACACCAGCGCGAAATATTGTTAAGGTCCATCTGTAGTATTGAACATCAGAATCATTAGTTATTTCAGAGTAAATGACGCAATCGTCGGCGAAGAGACCAATGGTTGATGAGACATGTGCTGGGAGGTCATTAATGAAGATTAGGAACAAAAGAGGACCTAAAACAGAACCTTGGGGGACACCAGAAGTTACGGGCCAGGAGTGCGAGTTATTGTCGTTGACATGAACAAATTGGGAGCGATTAGACAAAAAGGATTTAATCCAAGCCAATAATTGACTATCAATGTTGAGGGTACTTAGTTTATACAAAAGGAGCTTATGTGAAACACTGTCGAATGCTTTAGCGAAGTCCAAGAATATGCAATCAACCTGAGATGAACGATCCAGTGAAGTATGGATATTGTGAATAAGTATTAAGAGTTGAGATTCACATGAAATCTGTTTCCTGAAGCCGTGTTGAGCAGGGGTGAAAAATGCATGCGCGTTAAGAAATTTGACGAGGTGGGAATATATTATGTGTTCTAAAATTTTGCACTGCGTGCCGAAGCGTATGTACTGCGGCCGAAGCGCATGGAAGGAATTTATTTGCATGCTTCTTGGTTTATTTGTGTTCTGTGGTACCCTCAGCATGCGCATTCACTCTAGGAAAAATTTGACTAATTTTTCGTGTTTCTGAAAAAACTATTTCGTTTTCGCAAAGTCGCAAAGTCGCAAAGTCGCAACCCGCTACGGGTTGTGACTTTTTTAAAATTATGGGACATCCTGTGTAGGTACGGTATTACCACTGGCCATGGTTTCTCGACACTGGTCTTGATGGATGGAAGCCTTTTGCCTTCTTCACCAGAGTGTTTGCGACATCAGCCAATAGGGCTGACGAATAGCCGGCTTTTCTTAGCCTCTCTACTTGTATACTGAAGCTGGCTGACATAGCATGGAGACGACTTTTTTAGTGCCGAGCCCAGACACGTTAGAGCTATGCCCCTCTTGATGACTTTTGAGGGGGGCGAGCCATAGTCTAGAATGCTTTTCTTGAATCGTGGGCTGTACGACCAACAAATGTGGGTGTCACCCAGGTGGAGCGAAAGGTCCAGGGACTGAAGTACCTTTTCTTTGGGTACCTCAAATGTAAACCTAAGGCCATCTCCGTACTCAGGAAAGGTCGCCATAATGTCTGCTACATCCATGTCCATACGTCCGCCATCTTCAAGAATTACCAGGAAGTCATCAACATAGCGGGCGACCTTGTTCACTTTTTTGCTTCCCAGCGCACTTTCAATCGCACAGCCCAGTTCTCCCAAGTAAATGTCACCAAGGAATGGGGCGACGCAGGAACCGATACAAACCTCTCACCTCTGCAGATGGCACCCATCCCGCCACCCAACTATCATAGACTTCAAGGAGAAATGTAACAGTTCCATAAAGCTCTGAATGGGTACCCCGTTGGAACTTCGGAAAGCGAGCTCTCCATTGGCTTCTATACACTTCAACATCGAGGTCAGTAATAGGTCATGTGGTAAGGAGTAAAAAAGATTCTCCAGATCAATGCTGAATGTAGTTCTCTTCTAAGGACCGCCTAACTGGAGATATTCCCCTATCTCCTCAGAGTTGACGACCTGGAAGGAGTCTCTAATACTTAAAGCGGACAGTTGGTTTTGGAGATAGGAAGCAACGTGCTTTTGCCACAATCCCTTTTTTGTGACAATGGCTCTACATAAAGAAGCCTCTTTATGTGTCTTTATGCTGAAGAAGACCTCCAGATGTAAGCGCTTCGCTTTCCGAACTCTTGCGGCTAAAGCGCGAGACACATGGGTGAAAAATCCATCCGATCCGACGTCCGATCCGGCAGTACGACTGCCTGATCCGAAAAATGTGGTCGCTTCAAACGTCGGATCGGCGATCCGGCATGCGTCCAACGTGCCAGATAGTTTCGCACGGCGGACGGACTGTTGGAAGCGTCCAGCCAATGACAGCACAGCTAGCGCGAACGTAATTTATTTATTTATTCATTTATTCACTTTCCCACATCGCCAGGGTGGCATTACAGTGGGGGGGGAAATGTACATCAATGTGATACATTTAAGCAATACAAAGGAGCATAACAGAACGCGCACATGCATACCCAGCACACGGGAAACAAAAAGAAAACACTTCTCACAATGCAGCAAAGAAAGCGTCATTGTCCAAAATGTCAACAACCTCCGAAGGCAATTGATTCCATTCGCTAATAGATTTGTGGAAAAAAGAAGATTTAAACTGGTTCATATTACATTTATATTCACGTACCTTTCGTTCGTGCTCGACACGATGAGAGATATAATGCGGGGGAAAATGTAGTTATCGAGTTGTATACCAGTTCTGCGGTGGTAAATCCTATGAAATAATTTTTGCCGTAGTTTTTTCCTTCTTTTTCAAGAGATTCCCAGCCTAAGAATTCCTTCAGACTTGTCATGCTGAGTCGCCTGTTATAATTTCCGGAAACATATCTAGCCGCTAAGTTTTGAGCTCTTTCAAGTTTATTTCTATCAACAGCAGTTGGCGGGTCCCAGACTGTACACGCGTACTCGAGAACAGACCTGATATAAGTTTTGGTCAACAAATCTCGCGCACTTTGCGGAAATTGTCGGGTATTACGTCGTAAAAATCCCAATACTTCACAAGCTTCCCCTGCTACGAAATCAGCGTGTCTGTGCCAACACAAAGATGGTGTTATAGGTATATTCCTAAGTATTTAAACTCAAACACAGTTTGTAGTGGGGTACTGTCAATCATGTATACATTTTTAGGTCTATCTCTTTTCTTGAAAAACACATATGTACGGTTTTTTCTAGGTTTAGCTTCATATTCCATTCTTGGCACCACCTGTGTATTCTGAATAGGTCGCGTTGCAATGCATAGTTGTCTTCCTCGCTTCTAATTTCTCGATACACAACTCAGTCGTCTGCAAACAGTCTCATGTAAGAAGTGATATTTTCCGCGACGTCATTAATATAAACCAAGAACAACAACGGGCCCAGCACCAACCCCTGTGGGACGCCTGACGTCAAGTCAATAGTTTCAGATGCAGCACCATTTACTACCACATATTGGGATCTTAAATTTAAATATTCCTGAATTCACTCAACTATGCGGGGGTTAATATTAAAACGATGTAACTTACGAATAAGTAAGTTGTGGTCTACGACATCAAACGCCTTTTTGAAATCTATAAATACACAGTCTATGCATCTTCGCTGATCCAACTTTTCACTTATTTGGTGAACAAACTCTGTTAGTTGAGTAACACATGAGACTCCCTGCCGAAAACCATGTTGGTTTGGATTAAACAATGCATGCGCGTCGATGTGTTTTATAATGCTAGTATATAAAATATGTTCTAACGTTTTACAAACAATACTTGTTAGAGAGATGGGTCGGTAATTTGTGACGAGGTCCCTAGGTCCAGATTTATGCACAGGAACAACACGAGCTGTCTTCTAATCTCTGGGAAGGCCACACGTGTTAAGGGACTTAGTAAACAACACCTTCAAAAACGGTGAAACGGACCGCGCACACAACTTTAAGATACTACTTGGCAAGCCGTCTGGTCCTCCCGCTTTGGATGGATCCGAACGCTGTAATAGCAGTGTAATTCCGTGCTCGTCGATTAATACCTCTCCCATGGTTTCATTATTCGTTCTAGCTAGACTTGAATGATTAGAATTTAACGTTTTAGGTAAAAAGACTGAGCCAAAAAAGTTGTTTAGGCAGTTTGCTTGCCCAAGGCTACTTTCTATTAAATCGCCGTTATGCGCAAGTGGTGAGATGCATACTTTATCTTTTCTGTTACGTTTAACGTACCTCCAGAACTCCTTCGGGTTAAGTACAAAACGAGCGTGTTGGTAACGGTACATAAACATCAGGAAGATACACAAAAAGGGGGATCGACGGACAACGAAGACTTTTGCCTTAAAAAGTAACCAGAGATCATTAACACTAAGAGAATCTGATAAAAATTCAAATTCCTGGAAGTATTCGTCTAAAGAAGAACATATCGCAGCAGTATTTCCACTTGCATAATTGTACATTCTCAGGGCAGTGTTTGGCTGTGTTTTTTCATACGATACGTGCAAATCACAAAGTACCACATGGAAGTCTTCGTTGTCCGTCCCCCCTTTTTGTGTATCTTCCTGATGTTTATGTCCTTCGGGTTCTTTTAATTCGCGATGGAAATGACTCAAGAAAGTTAGTTTTTGCTTCACTCGTTGCAGTTTTAAATTCCTTGTCGATAGCCTTTAATTTCGCTCTACCTTCTGAGGAGGATGTTTTTTAAAGATTATTAAATACTCTCTGTCTTCTATTTCTAAGAGCCCGTAACTCCTTGTTAAACCAAGGCTTACTTTTTGCACGTCTTGCTGTTAATAACCATGATGGCACAAATCGCTCTCGTAGCTCAAAAACTTTTGCCTTAAAAGTAACCAGAGATCGTTAACACTAAGAGAATCTGATAAAAATTCAAATTCCTGGAAGTATTCGTCTAAAGAAGAACATATCGCAGCAGTATTTCCACTTGCATAATTGTACATTCTCAGGGCAGTGTTCGGCTGTGTTTTTTCATACGATACGTGCATATCACAAAGTACCACATGGTGGTCGCTTATGCCAGGTAGGATCAAACTAGACTTTACCCAAGCGGGTTGATCTGTTAAGACCAAGTCTAAAATGTTATTTCCTCTTGTCGGTTCTTCTACAATTTGGGTGAGCACAAATGTGCGCACCATGTTTATAATTTCCCTTCCCACTGCAGATACCACTCCAGTCTGCAACATATACCGATTCCAAGATACTTCAGGTACATTAAAATCACCACCTATAATAAGACAGTCCGTCTGAATTGTTTCTACCATTTCGGAAAGTTCAACGATGACATTAGGCGAGCTTCCAGGCGGTCTATAAAAAGAACATAGTTTTAGTGATTTGCCATTTGATAACCGAACCCGGCACCACACAGCCTCGCACGACCCAACTGCAATGTCAAGCCGAGAAGAAGAAACAGTATTATCTACCAATATAAAAATTCCCCCACCATGATAGTTCCTGTCTTTTCTGTAAGATATGTAGTTGCCTGGAAATACCTCGTCATCACTGATAGTGCTATCTAGCCATGATTCAGTACCAAGAACCACGGTAGGTTTTGTCATACACAACAAATTGTTGAAATCATCTCCTTTATTTTTTACGCTTCGGCAGTTCACAATCAGAAATGATAAGTTTGAAGTCGAGCAGCTCTTTTTTTGTCAGGTACTCTGAACAACTTGTCCAAGTGCTTCGTCATAGATGTATCTTGTATCATTTAAGTACAGTGCATCATATCGAAGGTTTACACGAGTATTATCATTACGGTGATCTTTGGCGAAGTCCCAGAGCTGTTTCCTTTTTCTGCGTACCGCCTCTGAAAAATCTTCCGAGATGCTAATGGTAGTACCTTTTAGTTTCTTTGCGTTTGACAAGATTGTCTGTTTTTTTTTTGAACAACGCGAAATTTGCGATAAGTGGTCGAGCTTTGCCAATACAGTATCTCCCGAGCCTGTGCGCTCTTTCAATTTTAACGGGCTCTAATCCAAGTCTAGTTACAATTTCCTGAACTCGTTTCTCGGATGCCGCAGGTAGCTCTCGGGTGTCTGTGTCAGGTACTCCGTAAAAAATTAAATTACAACGCCGGCTTCGATTTTCCAGATCGTCTACTTTAGCGGTTAGATTTCTTACTACGCTATGCCTGTCCTCACACTGTTTCCTGCAATCCGTGATTGCTGCTTTCATGTCACTGAACTGGGCCAGATGCTGTTCCAATGATTCAATGCGTGTTTTTAGATAATCCAGGGTCGCCTTGCTTTGCTCTTGATTAGTTTCGATAGTTTGACGCTTAGCTTTAATGGCATTCTGCCCATCTAAAAGTATCTGTAAAGTGGCCGCCGTATCAGGACCGGGGTTCAATTCAATGTCTCCGCATAGTAGCAACAATAAAAAATAAAAAGCATAACTTCGCATCAGCACAAATCGTCGCCGCACGCGGCAAGTGACATTCCGTGACTTAGCAGTAGCAAAGACGACATGGGGTGGAACCGGCAACAGAAAAACATAAAATCTTGAACGACTAGTAAGATTGTCACCAACCTGGACAAACAGCAGAAATTGCGTGAGCGGTACGGCCATGATCGTGCCGGCTCCACGCCCGAAGTCGTCACTGAACCGCTGCGCCTTTTGTACACCGTATGCATGCCGGCTGTCGTCCCAATGTTCGTAGCTTGGCAGTAGGCACTGGCCAAATTCAGCCGGTGGACATGTTCCATGAGCAGAGTCGTCGAAGTCGAAATCCGGGCCAGTGGATGATGGCAAATGCATGGCGCTTCCGTTGTTCACTCGATGCAGCGGAGATGGAGCACAACGCCCCATGACCTGGACAAACAGTACGTCATGATGACGTACTGGGCCTGGCGGGATGAATAAGAAAACGGGACGGGCGACGGGAAGCCGGACGCGTGGATCCCGCTGAACCATTCGAAAAAGATGGCCCCGGCAAAGAATGCACGCGCTAGCGAGAACGAGCTCCTAACTTCGCTCGTGCGAGCTAAACCGTCAATCTGGGACCAGAGATCTACGAACGCGGACCTCCACTGGAGTGCCAATAGACCTATTGCTGTCTTACCCAAGCATCAAGGAGAATGCAGGGATTGGTGTTCCACGCGCCGCACGTGCTGGCCTCAGCAGTAGTAACTTTTCCAAAGCAAAAACCTAAAACAAATGGCATCTTGCATGCGCGTTCGTCAATGCTTTCTTTTGGTTATTTACTTTGAATCTTTTATACAGGAAAGGCGTGCGCGTGTGGCGCGTGGAACACCAATCCCTGCATTCTCCTTGATGCTTGGGTAAGACAGCAAATGGTCTATTGGATCTCCTGACCGAAGTACCTTTTCTTTGGGTACCTCAAATGTAAACCTGCTAGGCCATCTCCGTACTCAGGAAAGGTCGCCATAATGTCTGCTACATCCATGTCCATACGTCCGCCATCTTCAAGAATTACCAGAAGTCATCAACATAGCGGGCGACCTTGTTCACTTCTTTTTGCTTCCCAGCGCACTTTCAATCGCACAGCCCAGTTCTCCCAAGTAAATGTCACCAAGGAATGGGGCGACGCAAGCAACCGATACAAACCTCTCACCTCCCGCAGATGGCACCCATCCCGCCAGCGTATTTCCAAAACTCCGCCCATTCCAGATCTGCCGCGGAGCGGCGTGCTCTGATTGGCCAGATTACCGACGCACAAAAGATCGACGGCGACGCACATGCGGCGCCGGTCGCCGGCAGGAGCTCGCTCCAGCGGATACTACGCTACGCTCCAGCGGATACTTCGATGCCGTGGTGACTCTGGTGGACACGCTGTTGTGTAGAGTACGCGTTGTTTCATCTGCCACTGCATACCCACTGAGTTATTTCGCATATCACGCGCAACAAAAGTCGGCAGCTGGGAGTTTCCGAGCTTGCCGATATCCACAGTCCGACTGCTCCAACCTCGGAGATTCTCTACCCGGCTCAATCGAAGATAGGCCTCGCTGCTCTGTTCCGTAATTGAAAACCGTGCAGACGCAGTGGAGTGCTTGCAGTGTTAATGCGCAGTGCTTTTCGACCCAGCATTTCAAGAAGCGAGAACTAACCGGAGGAGATCGGGCAACTTGCATTAAAAAACAGCTAGGGTTATGAACAACGCCTCAGAAAAGTGCATTTGTCGGATTTCCAACCTGCAGACAAGAAACCTGCAGGTTACTTTGGGGCAACCTACGCAGTTTTACACGGTAGAGGCTGTGTGCGAAAGCCGGACAAAAACTTCCAGGTACGAGGCCGGCCACCACCCCAAAGTGAGTCGTTGGTGGCACCACTACATCTTTGTGTTACGAATATTTAAGAGCTTATACGATTTGGGTAAAGTTTCTTTGCACTTCGTCAAACTTCTGTATGTTTCACGTACCCAACTTTTCCCCTTGAACTGGAAACCTCAAAGATTATTTTTCGGTTTCACTCCAGAATGAAAAAAATTATAATGTTTCAGTTTGTTTTGTCACACAAATGGGAGTTTTTTTCTGATGTTTGGTTTTCTTTTCCGTTTGATGCCCTGGTGCCCAACAGCTCAATACTCCTCAAAACCTCCCTCTTTTTTTTTTCTTTTATGAAGAGTTTATACTGTTATCATTGCATACGACTGCAGAAAACAGAGCGAGGGAAGCCCTGAGCGACAGTCTCGAGATTACTAGTCACGAATATTCTTTTTTAAAGGGGCTGTGCAACAATTTTCAGACTTTGGCCAATTAACTGCAGAAATTAATCTGCGTCACCTATGAAACGGAAAACAGAAAACCGCACTTTCTTCCGAGCGCTAGCTCTTATTTTAAAAAAAAAGAAACAAATCGAAGGTCGCAGTGCCTCTCAACTCTCCACGCGACTTTCGAGTGACGTACTCTGGAGGTTCACGTGGTTTCCCCTTGGGCACTCTCTTTAGAAACCCCAGCCGCTTCCTCCGCGATTGACGACTTTGAAAGGATTAGCCTCGTCGAAGGTCGCGGTGAGCGATGGACACAAAGGACGGTTCGTCACGGGGCTGACGGCGAGTGCTGCAGCGGAGGGGGACAGGGTTTGTTGACTTCCGCGTACCTCCAGAGACGCCGTCATTTTAGTTCCCGTAGCCGCCACGGGCGGCTCCAGATCAGCAAATAATCTCGTTTTTTGCCTTGCAATTACGCAGCAGAATAGCAGTTGCTCGGGGAAAGGTGATGCGTTTTTGGTCACTTGGGCTTGCATGAACAATATAAAAAATGCAATATGGCAATTCTTTCAACATTAAAACCGTTGCACAGCCCCTTTAATGTTGGGACCTTCTTATTCGTGTTTCCGTAAACTCTAGAAAAGCATAAATACCTTGGTGCTTTACGATTCGAAGTACGATAACATAAACAATGGCGTAAAAGACACAATATTAATGTCATCTTCGATGTTATTGTCTTTTGAATTGTAAAATGTAAACTTTTTGTCACTGGCCCTTCAGGTGTTCTACTTTCAGGGAATTAGTGAAAAACGTAGGGTAATAAGCACAACCGTGCTTGCAACGTTACATCGCGCAATAGGTTCCTTTTTGTGCGCCTTTCCCCAACCAGCCACTAGCACGAGGAGATCGGGCAACTTGCATTCAAAAACAGCTAGGGTTATGAACAACGCCCCAGTGAAGTGCCTTTGTCGGGTTTCAAACCTGCAGACAAGGGACCTGCAGGTTACTTTGTGCAACCTACGCAGTTTTACACGGTAGAGGCTCTGTGCGAAAGCAGGAGAAAAAACTTTCAGATACGAGGCCGGCCACCACCCCAAAGCGAGTCATTGGTGGCACCACTACATCTTTTTTACGAATATTTAAGACCTTATACGATTTGGGCAAAGTTTCTTCACACTTCGTCAAACTTCTGTGTGTTTCATGCTCCCAATTTTTCCCCTTGAACTGGAAACCTCGAAAATTATTTTTCGGTTTCCAGTTCAAGTTTTTTCTAGAATGAAAAAAATTATAATGTTATGGTTTGATTCCGGTTTGTACGCAAATTGAAGTTTTTTTCTGATGTTTGGTTTTCTTTTCAGTTCGATGCCCTGGAGGATTAATGAAATCCACTATCTACGATACAGATGACCTCTTTCGTCTTTATACCTTGAAAAATGTACAGACCGCCAACGCAGCATCAGTATGTACTGTCGACTCGGTCACTTAATCGTCACTTCAGAGTCGTGTCGTGCAAGCAACTAAAAAAGGGGTTGGCTTTCAAGGCACAGTGTTATGTAAGGAAAGTAATGGTGACCAGTTCCAGTCCCGACCTAACTATCCACCTCGTGCAGAGCTTGTGAGCTCCGTTTATAAGGCCCGGCCACTACAAACAGCTGATTTCACTCTTCTTGAGCGCATAAGTTATTCAAGGTTATTGCGTTCCGTAACTTCATTGTACTGTATACCTTGCCGGGCGAATGAGGCACCGCCATACCCTGGGGCCGTGTAAACAAACTTGGACGGGTGAAATCCGGACGGTCTTGATATCACGAAGGATCGCCTGCACCGTCAAAAAGTAAGGAACAATATGTTAGAAACAATCTTTCTCTGAATTCAGCACATCTACGAACCTCCAACGAAGTTGGCCCTGCGAACTGGAGAGTTCACAATTGGTTTTCAAGGCATTCCGTCACAGGGTTCTGTCGCACACTTTAAATGTTTTGCCAGCAACTGATATTTTCAGTTTTCTTTTTTTTCATAGTTTTAATGTGGCAAGATGTGAATGAGTAGAGCACACACCTTAAGAACGAAAAGCTTAATCCAGTTATTCTTTACTTAAGTACCGGGTATAGCTTGATTACGTTAAGCTAGGGTCATACTGCTTATACATCATACAAAAGACAGTCTGCATACAGATTTGAGGGCAAGTCACCGCGAGATCTATGCTTCGAATGCAGCCTGGCAATGGGTTCAAGGAGAAACTTAGCATGCGGCATTCGAACCGCAGATATTGCGGTGACTTGCGTGTGCAGACTGTCTTTTATATGATGTATGAGCAGTGTGAACCCGGCCAGCCGTCTTCTGGGTAAAAGCAGAATGTCCCGTCATCACGTTGAGGACCCGGCCAGCTGACACGGAGGATTCGCGTCATAGGCTTCTGAAACACGAGCTCTTGAAAGCAGGGCAAAAGGGGCGGGGTGTTTCACATTGGGTGCTTTCGTGCACCACTCGCAAAAGGCTGCTGAAACCCTCTAAAAATTTTCATTTGAACCATTTTTGCTGCTATTTGCACAACCTACAGCTGCACAGTGATGAGGCATAACAATTATGAAGCCAAGCCGTGAGAATAGCGGAGGTAGTCAAGCCAAACTAGTCCTGTCTGAACGACTGAGTGGACAAGAGAGCCCCCAAAAATGGTGCCTTTCCCTTTCCTTCTCTCTCTGAGTTCACACATGTGCCCAGGTATACATGGCTTGCATTGACGTCACATCAGCCGCCATTGCTCCATACCACGCGCCTGTTTCCGTACCTTCTGCAGCATACATTTGACACCATCAAATTTGTCTTCTGGGCGAGGCTTGCCGAGAGAAACAAATTGAATGATGCGAAATGTATACTGCACAAGGTACGGTGCAGCAATGGTGGCTGGTACGGTGCCATATGACGCCATGTGCAAGGCATGTATACAAAGTCTGCAAACACAGATATGAGACCTGCAAACGTGGGTTAGGCACTGATAACAAAACTGACACCTGGATAAGCATGTTTTCAAGTAATTTGGTCTGAGAGACTAGTGTCACTCGTACTTGCCACCTAATTAATTATGTATATTCTTCTATCCTGGAAAATTGAATACGATCCATATACTGGCTAGAGCGTACACGGCGGCCGGATAGCAGTCACACATGCGTAAGGGTTGCAACCTTTCTGCCTAGCCTTGCACGTTGTCGTGTGCGCACCAATCTCTTGAGCAAAGAAATTAGAATTAAAATGTGCCACTGCCTCGAAATCTGCCTTCAGCAACATGAAATCAAACGGGGCTATACCGATCTCTTTCTGCCCGTTAGAAACTCCGCAACAAATTTGGAAGTTTAATCATATCAAAGCTGGCAGCCTGCTGTTTGGGTATTTGTTTTGTTTTTGATCGGCATGCGAAATGTGCACCACGATTGTCTCTGTACTCATTATATGGCTAACATCAGACTTGATGCTTGTACCCAAAGGTTACATCAAAATGTTTCACATATATCGGAGCATAGCGTCACTTAATAAGCAATCGGAGCAAACTTGCCAAGGGACGCAGGCCGCAGGCGACGTAGGTTCATGTAGCCCTCCTTGGTGTAGCCCACGGTGGACCGTGGTGTAGCTGGTGTAGCCAGATGATGGGCGCAGCCATGACAGTTTTTCTAATTTTTGAATTTTATGATATAGAAAGTTTCGCACATCAACTTTGGTTATTTATTACGTTCGTTATATATAAACCAACACAAAACATTTAACTAAAATTGTAATTTAATATTTATTATATTTGTCTATTGTTTTAATACGTTAAGTTAACGTTAACGACCCTAACGACTACGTGCGAAGAGAAACGAAATCGACACCAAGCAAAATGGCTGCGACCAGTTGACGCTGCAACAGCATTCAACGTTGCTGGATTTAGTTGTAAGCTCTTACATCACTATAATTCGACACGACATTTCTGAAAAGTCGACATGCTATAAATAAAACTGTAGCATGCCCTTCTATTTAATTAGAGCTGAAAATACATTTCGGAGTGAAGTGATTTGAATCTGAGCAGTCGCCCGCTGTAACACAACGGTATGTATTCACGATTCACGAAGATTTTTTGTGCATGTATCAGAAGATATTCCTTAAAGCATGGATCACTGGGCATTTTCATCATATTAAGCGGCCTTGAAAAAGTAAATAATGGAAGCTACACAGGGGAATGAAACGTTCGGATCGAATTGAATTGTTTGACGGTGCCGAAAGAGAAAATTGAACGAGCTGTAATTTACGGAGTGTAGAAGCTTAACACACGAACGACGTTGTATTTGTCAACTCTACTAAAGATTTGTGTTGATATGGGCGATGTAACGTTGCAAGCACGGTTGTGCTTCTTATTTTCTTACGTTTTGCACCCAATTCCCTGAAATTAGAACACCTGACGGGCCAGTGACAAAGAGTTTATATTCACGAACTCAATCTCAGTAACGTCACGGTGACAGTGGTGGCGCATCGGTCGCACATTCCGGTTTGGGGCTGTGTGCGGAAGGCCCCATGTGAGGCGTGTATTCCTGCGTTGTTTTGAAAGGAATCTGACGAAAACATGCCTTATCGTCTAACTGCCGCGACTGTGACTGTACCAAAAGAGTCGAGAAAGGTTTGAAGATCAGTTTTCATGTGCTCGGTTCGTCCGAGAACGTGGATATGTGCCATGAAAATGGTAAACCAGACGTCGCCGGACCACAAGTGCTTGGGCGGAAAGCACTTTGGCTTGAATTCACGGATACTTGTGGTCATCAGATTTATTTGTTTTGTTCCAGCATGAACGCCGGAAAACCGTCAAGTTGTACGGCCCATCTGCGGACTACGTTCAGCGCGTCTTGAAGTTCGAACGGCCGTCTGATCGTTCGAACTGTCGTCTGCTCTTTCACACGCTTCTGCTTGTCGTCTGCTCTTTAGACGACACCGGCCCGTAGACCAAATGTCGGCCCGGTACTTGCGATAAGAAGTAAGTGCAGGCCCCAAAAGACTTAAGTTTGAAGGTTGGTAAGCAGGCTCGACGTAAACAGTAGATACGAGGCGATGTTGATTATTGTTACCAGCGGCCATCACCGACTTGTTATGCCTTATTCACTTCGTCCGATTCTGCTTGCGATTTTCAGTATCGACGTCGACTATCTCAGCTACGGTTCACGCTTTTGCAGCCCGAGCGACGTCGCGACTGAAAATTGCGAGCGAAATCTCATCATGTGAATCAGGCTTTAGCGTACATTCTGCGGCGTCCACGCGGAATGAATCGCCGCATGTCAGATTATTCATGCGAAGTTTTGCGGTGTAACGAGCCTCGTTAATTTCGCTGACGCCGCTCATGTAGTCAGACATTGCCAGGAAGACGTAGAATCAACAATTCGAAAGCGATAACGGGCAGGGGTACTCACACTAACGCCGATAACATCGCTCTTCAATGGTTTGTTTATGGGCGACGGCGAGCTTGTTGCCCACACCCCCATCGCGCATGCGCGGCGCCGGTGGCGTCCGCTAGGGGCGCTCCGGGCGCTCCGGTTTGTTTGTAAACATGAGTTGGTGTATATTCTACAATTCAAAAGACGATAACATTGAAGATGACATAAATATCGTTTCTTTTAAGCCATTGTTTATGTTATCATATTTCGAATCGCTAAGCACCAAGGTATTTATGTTTTTCTGGAGCTTACAGAAACACGACAAAGAAGGTCCCAACATTAAAAAGAATATTCGTGACTCGTAATCTCGGAGACAGTCGCTCAGGGCTTCCCTCGCTCTGTTTTCTGCAGTCACATGCAATGATAACACTAAACTCTTCATAAAAGAACAGAAAAAAAAAAGGATTAAGGTTTTGAGGAGTATTGAGCTGTTGGGCACCACGGCATCGAACGGAAAAGAAAACCAAACATCAGAAAAAAACTTTTATTCGTGTGCAAACCGGAATCACACCGAAACATTATAATTTTTTTCATTCTGGAGTGAAACCGAAAAATAATCTTTGAGGTTTCCAGTTCAAGGGGAAAAATTGTTCAAGGTGAAACATACAGAAGTTTGACGAATTTCGAACTTCTGAACAGAAATTTGACGAAGTGTGAAGAAACTTTAACCAAATCGTATAAGGTCTTAAATATTATTAACACAAAGATGTGGTGGTGCTACCAACGACTCGCTTTGTGGTGGCGGCTGGCCTCGTACCTGAAAGTCGTACCATGTAAAACTGCGTAGGTTGCCCCAAAGTAACCTGCAGGTCCCTTGTCTGCAGGTTTGAAATCCGACAAAGGCACTTCACTGGGGCGTTGTTCATAACCCTAGCTGTTTTTGAATGCAAGTTGCCCGATCTCCTCGTGTTAGTGCTGGTTGGGGAAAGGCGCGCACTGAAAGCGACACCGATTCGTGAGAGGCAACACTGGATAGGCACTGGGTCCATTATCGTCAGTATCCAGTTGCATTTTAAAAGCGACTAATATCTCCACTTCTTTTCTTATTTTTGTAAGAAGGAAAGTGCGAAGAACCAGCTATGCAAAATCAAATCTGGGAGTTTTACGATCCAAGCAGACGACGGGCATTCGGAACACCTCAGCAGACGACTGAGGATTAATTTGGACCACCTGGGGATTATTTGACGTGCAACAGAAAGATTGATTGCACGACCTTCTCGGCAATAAGACCTTTGTCAAATTGCGGGCACCTGGGCCGGGATTAGAACCCGCCACCTGGTTTCTGTAGGCGAGTGCCTTGCCTTGGAGCCACTTAGGTGCCAAAGAAACCGGCAGTGTAGTGAGCCTGATGCACGACTGGTCATCACCTGATCAGCTGTATCTTGGGGGCCAGGGGACCTGTGAGCTTGTCTGGTTGCATGCTCCTTGACCTTGACCTCTGAATTTTGTGAAGAAAAGAAGAATGTTAATGATGATTTATATGTGATACACGCTTCTTTCTGAACTAAGAAAGCAGTCATTTGTCAAAATGTGCTGCGTATGAGCTTTTCGTGTCAACTAAGCACCAGAAGCCTAAATCTAAACACTTGGCAAAAAAGTCGACCAGATTTCTGGCGGCTATGATTGGACAGTGCCAAGGTCAAGTGCGGCGTTGGCCAATCACGGCCGCCAGATTTTTCGACGACTTCACATCTGTTTATGTTTTAAAACTAGTTCCGCTCGGCAGTATTGTTAAATAAGTAGGTACAAATAACAAACGCTCTGCTTATTGTCTTCTCAATATATTGCTCATGTCGTGAGCCAAAGAGAATAGCAGCGTAATCTGAGAGCACTGGAATTATAAAGTAAAAGGAAAATACAGCTTGACAACCCCTGATCAATAATGCCGAGGTTTCCCACATTAATGAAATTAACTTCATGGGAGCTTCTTTTTTTAATGATTTCCAAGTGGTGATTTTGTTTCAAATTTGTTACTTTGAACAGTCACAGATATACCGCATAGCTTCGCGGATTGTATTTAGTTTCCACAAGACAAAACACTCCAAAACGACAACATTCATAACAACAACGAGATAGGATATTAAAACACCGGTTCATTTTTTGGCCGCGAAGTGTATGATTGGATTGAAGTCAAAGCCAAACGCTAATGCAGCTTCGTCTCCAGCACATGCTCAGAGCGCATGCCGAAACGACGGACAAAGTTTGTTTTGAAACTTTTGAAATTAGAGCGCTTATCCTAGATTTCACTTGAAAGGCTGGCTTACACTTGCGACTGCCTGCGACCGGAGGAGATAAAACTGTTTTAGGCCAGTTGTGACTGCCTACGACGAACGTGGGTCAAAGCGGTCATCAGAAAGCTTAAAAAAAACAAGAAAAACACGTATTTTTGCTTTTCCGGTTGTAAGCAGTCTGAAGCGTGTGAAGCAGCCTTAAATAAGTCCCATCGAAGGGTAGAAGACACGCAAGCACAGACTAATATTGCAGCATCTATGTGCGCTTTTTACGCTTCTTTGAGATAGAAGTTTGGAACACATCCAGAAAACGCAGCGACTTTATGAAAAGCGAAAGTATGCAAGCCAGCAGAATAGGAAATGTCGTTATCTAAACCCTGAAACAACAAGCACAATAACAGAAAATACGTCTTGTCCATTAAATCATTTGTCCGTGTCTCAGTGTTTAGATAATGGTGACTATTGGTTCTTGGCGCCGTTTGATCGAACCCATATATACTCCTAACGTAGGCTGCGCTCCAGTGTATGCTGAAACGAAGCATAGTACAGTAAGCTACGGTGGTGCTTCCCAAACTCTGCTAACCTGAGACCAATCAGACATGAAATAGTGCATCAGCTTTCTCCTGGTAGTCAGCACTGGAGATCCTGGGAGCCTCGTGGCTCGCCTGGACTTCTTTGTATCGTCCACGACTGTACGTTCCATGTATACACTCAACGATGTAAACTCGCATGGGGCACATATACATAACTCGGTGTCGAATACTGTGTGTTCAATACATAGTTCAACACAGAGTTCAATATATAGTAGATTCCCGCTTGTTGCTTAAAAATATCGGCGGTGAGAAACCTGTGCCGAAATAGGCACGTACTGAGTAAACGAGGCCATTACAACGGCCGCTGCTGATGTGACGTCGCGGGACTGCACAGTTTTCGAATGCAGCATATTATGCGCAGCGCCAAGTGCAGTTTTTTTAATTAGCTCCAGCGTAACTTTTTTCGTGCATAGCGTGTTCCTCCTCACTCCGAGTAAGGAAAAGCAAACGCTGTGAGCATTCTATATAACAAGGAACCTTCGTTTTCGAGTAAAGCACGATATTTTCCTATACACCAACTTTTGACGTGACCGCACAGCGGTGGCGCTGCGTTCGGCACTGCGCATGCTTACACGCTTCACTTCACTGGCTGTTCTGCGCACGCGCAGTGCGCACACCTGGTGTGGGCAAACGCTGACTTGCTTGTAAACAGTGTTTTGGTCTGTATTTACACCCAAAACATGTTTTTGAGAAAATCGGGTAAATCCGATATTCCTCGAAATTCGTAAAAAATATTCCACTATTTCATGTTTCTTTTTGGCGTTATAGAAATTTAAAGCTTGTTAACGAAACTTGTTGAAAGCGCGCATGACACAAGAAATGCAAAAAAGAAAAATAGTATGAATAATGCTTTGTGGATTTTTCCCCATTCTTTAAAGCAATTTTGATAAAAGAGTGCTACGCCAGACTACCGAGTCCCTCGCTGACGTTTCCGTGCGTTGCAGATGGAAGCTTTGATGTTGAGAAGAAATTATCTTAGTGATGATATGTTTGAAGACTGGACATGTGTTCTATCGGGACAGAAATGCTGCGCATGCAGATGATTATGTAAACAGAATTTGTTGAAAAATTGAAATGACGAAGTGAGCTCTTATACTACGTTTTAATTCGATTATCTGAACGTTATTGATTTTGTTTGTGTAAATAAAACATTCCATGTCCTAAAAGCGATGGGCTTTTATTTTCAATATTAGTTATTGATTCTTATGTATAACCGCCACCCGAAAAAGATTTGAAAAAAAATATCGTATTTTGTATTAGTTTTTAGGAAAACCCAATTTCTCCCCTTTCCAGCTTGAAAAATACCGCCCGATTAAAAAAAAAGTAAAACGAAAGAACGAAGGGCCCTACATTATATCTATCTATCTATCTATCGTAAACTAATCTGTAACTTGGCTAGTTGGTGAACGTTACAAAGCAAGGTGTAAGGCGCAAGAAACAACGGACACATATGATATGTATGCCATCGTCTTTGAATTACAAGATTCACGTCCGCTCAGGCACCAAGAATTTGGCAGGGCTGCTAAAGTTGCACTCGATGTGTATCTTGGGTTTTCTCTTTCTCAACCATAAAGAGAGAAGGAAAAGCAGTCATATTGCTGGCCAAATATCTTGCGAGATTCTTTTTTCTGATCTGTTCGTTATTTATCGCGCAGGTACTGCACCAAGGTCACGAGGGACAACATCGCCTATGAAGAGATGTCCAAGGCGGATGAATCGGTGGTCTCCGTCGGTTCTACCGCGGTCAATTCGTAAAGCTTCGTGATAGCAGTCTGTCTGCAGCACCAGATTGGGAGTGCAACAACGTCGTCCCCTCGGTTTACCCAACCTCAAGCAGGCGTTCGCACACTTTGACAGGACTGCGGCTGCGTTGTCGGCTGTAGCACCACGGAAGGCTGAATGTTTAGAAGCTTAGAGGTGGCACAACCACAAAGGACTCATTAACAGTTTTGCTAGGTCAGGTCCCAAGGAATTGCGACAGACATCCTTTTTTCTAGGACAGGGCCCATTTATTGTTACTTAATTACCCACTTAAAAGACGCTCCATTATGGCTCTAAGGACCATTCATATTTTCAGCTCTTGCTCCATTACATTTTCAAAACAAAACTCCGCAATCCATATGGTGATGTCTAATCGGTTGTAGGCCTCTCTGTTTTGACGGTGGGCCGTATTAGCTGCCGTCTTTTTTCATGTGCTGCTAGAACATTACTGAAGACCGACGAACTAAAAAAAAAAAAACACCATCCCTGTTGTAAAGTTGCCACTGACTACTATGTGCTCCGCGAATTTGTAGGATTCGATCTCTTCTGCTCGAAGCGCAAGTGACGCAAGCAAGATTTAAGCAACATGTTCGGAACTGATCGGGGGCCATACAAAGACGAGGCACCGCCAATCCGGTTGCAGAGTGCCTGCACTCTATTTGAGAGTCAGAATGTTGGTCAGGCTTCATTGTTTGCTATTTAGACAAGTGTCTAAATTGTGATACCTCATCTTGGTATTTGCGCCTGAGAATGTAGAATCATTCGTGCGTCGATGTGCACGAACGTGGCCTTTGGTCTTCGGGATGTGTTCATAACACTAGGTCGATGCTTAGCTTTCATCAAAAGATTTCTACAAAGAAGTGCGACACATCACCTGGCGACACGTCTTCAACAGTGGACTACATTGATGCAATCACCGGTCATTCATTCTGAATCGTACAAAACATTTATGAACTCTCGGCTTTTTGCGTGTGTCCTTCTCCTTTTTCTGAAATGTAAATAGTGTGTTGCAGTGTTTTTTGTTGTTTTGTGAGCCACCAAGGCGTGGTGCCCCTTTTGTGTTTACTACTATGACTTACTTTTCGTGCCTTTACTGTATTCTTCAGCTGTGCATGGTTGACCTCAGCTTTTAGTAGCTTTTCATAACCATTGAAAGTTGTCATAGCTGCCTTTCATAGTGTGTCATATCCTATGTTGAGCTGGAGAACATCGAAAGTGGCGATTTCCATTTTTTGTCCCTAAAGCTTTTTTTTCTTCTTCGAGGCTTACAAAGGATAAAGGCCAGCAAAGAAATAACTTATAACGTCTATATTTTGGTGTTTGGTTTTGCTGGTCACAATCTGTTTTGCCCGCAGATCCTATTTTTTTTTGTTAGCTTCATCGCTTGGGTTATCATATGCTTGACAGCGAGCAATCGCCACAATCGCGGATCAATATTGGCGTTGGCTACCTCTTGGAACGGAGTATTTGGTGTTGTAACCACTTAAAGCGGTTCCTTACACGTGGGCAGCTTAGTTGCTCGCACCATCGAGGCAGGACAGCGCGCTAATGTCGCTCTGAAGGTACCCGGAACGCCTCAAAAGTTCAAAGACAGCCGGAATAGAAGAATTGCTATGTTTTCGAGTCATTCATCGAATCTCCCTCGTTTGAATATTGCATCGAAATAACGTTGTGAAGACTCGCTGTGCTGGCATCTGAAACATTTGACTTCTTCTGGTGTTTGTGCCACGGATTTTCTCTCCCTCTCACTGTAGAATATTGCGTGCTTGAAGCGAGTTTTTGTGTAATGGGCGGCGAGGAGGACTCGATTTGTTGGCAGTATTCATTATACATTAGTGTTTGTTGAAATTTAAATTTTGCGTGTCTCTATACACACGCGACTATACTCCCTTTTTGTGTAACTTGGTTGAGAGCGAATACCACGGTCCCCTGGAGTCAATCGGAGCAACAGTTTTCTACATGACGAGTGCTCTCCGATGGTACTTTAGCTCGTGCTCCTGCTCCGATACTTCGATTGACTTGCTAGGGCCCTAGCACTCGCTATTTGCCAAGTTGCGGTGAAACGGAGTAGTTAGGTTGTACTTGTATTGAAAATAAGAAACCACAACGACCCAGGTTTTTCCGTACGAAGTGTTTGCTCGTTTTGTTACATTATAGAAGCTGCATTCGTAGCAACTTTGATTTTTGACAGCTACAGTAAGAGTGCTGTGCAATTTGGTTATGCGCGAGGTAACGAAAAAGGTGCGTGTCCTTGATGAGAGTATGCCAAAGAACAATACAAATGTGCGGTTGAGGGACGCGCTTTTTTGTGTTTAGTTCGTACTTGGTTTTTGGTTTCACTTTCCAAGTTTGGATTGGACGGCGAGTCACATAACTTGTGCCTGTAACAATAATCTGGGAGAAATAAATCTGGTTCAACACGTGTTTCCCTTTTCTCCGGTCGTTTTTGTTTTCTTCCTAGTTGTTGACGAAAATCGGTTACGTCACACACGCATTATATTGGCATATAACGGTGTTTTGCGGCAGTGAGGGAATGGATACGAGGCAGTTTTAAGAAAAACTGTTTCACTGCTTATAGGCATCCACTGTGTGCAGCACATGTCCTGTTATCCCTTTTGTGCTCTCAATAGAGCCTTTCACATACATAGCTGTTACGTGCTCTTCCTGCCACTGGAAAGTACGTCCGTTGTGCTGTAGGTGTCGTATTTGGGGAGGGGGGGCGTATGGCGTCCGTCGTCAATGTTGCCAAATCCTTGAAAGAAAGAACGCCGCCTCCAGTGGAATTCGATCTTACGCCCACTGCGTGTGACGCTGTCGCCTGACCACTAAGCTACGCCACAGATTTGACTAGACTGCCTGAATGTCCTGTTTAGGGTAATGGCATTTCTCGTAGTACCCGATACCGACTGTACGGGCTTTCTGGAAGGTACAAAGAAATATCCGATAACAAAATGCCGCCGAAGCAGTCAATGCCAAGTGCTCTCTGCCGGGAGATGTGCTTTCACGCGATCCGGAACAAAAAAACAATAGGGTTCGCGACAAAATGGTAAGATGTTCATTTTGTACCGAACGCTTTCGTTCACGCACGATGCGTGAACACGAACGCCTATGCCAACGTTACTATAGTCGGTGACAGGTCAAGAATGAAGTGGAAGCTCCTCCCACCCCTTTCCACTTCAGCGGAGCGAACGGTGGAGAGAAGGTCGCCTCCCTCCAGCGTTCGCTCCGCTGAAGTGGGAAGGGGTGGAGGAGCTTCCACTTCGTTCTTGACCTGTCACCAACTATAGATTACCTCAGTCGTGGAACTCCCGCGGAAGGGGTACCCCCTCACTCACTTCAGTCCGCCTACCGTCGTTCGAAGCGCCATCTAGATCGTTTACGAACTGTATGTTCGATAGAATACGGTGGAACGCCATCTAGACGCTGCGCATCGAAATGTACGTATCCCATAGAAAACACTGCAGTTACCAAAGCTGCCGTCCGATGCGTCGAACGACGGGAGGCAAGTCGTTGTGAGTGAGAGGTGATACCGACATTTGCTAATGTAATAATGTTGGCCTATGCCCAACCACTTCGCCGTGACGTGTCGCAGCTATTGCTGTGACTGTACCGTGGATTAACACGGGACTGCTTATTTTGAAGTCCCTCTCGAGCAAAGTTGCCTGTTGGCATTTTTTGGTAACGAAGTGTGCGATTGAATTAGGGTCCTTTCCGAACGCTGACGGAGTCCTCGTGCCCAATACATGTTTAGAGTGCGTGCCCAGACAATGGCGGATCTGGACTGTTGGCGCAGCAGCTACATGGTGGCGCGCAGGTTTGTTAAGGATCCATTGTGACTGTGGTGCATGATGCCACCCGACGGACATTGAAGGGCTTCTGTAATGGTGAAATATGCCGATTGCAACAATGCAGATTTATGTATTTAGCGCGCAAAGTATAGAGAAGAAGAACAGGAAAGACAAGAGCGCAACTCTTAACTATATTTACTAACAAGAAAAGAAAGAAAACAAAACAAGTGATCCGCCGCGGGCTTGTGCATCTACCATCAGCCCCG
>JAZHYW010005236.1:0-17641 GCA_037355805.1 Ixodes ricinus | reverse complement strand
ACTGTAGAAGGGTGGTAAGCTGGGCTAGTTGGTACTGGTTACACATGATAAAATCAGCGAACAACGTTGGGAAGCTGTTGAAGAAAACAGAAGACAGGACAGACGCTGAAACTCACAACTCTATGTATCTTCGAAAGAGAAGAAGAAAGAAAAAGACACAGAAAACACAGGCACGTGCAAACGGCTAGCGAACTCCGGAGCGCGCTCCAGGCGCGAGGCTATATCTGTAGACATTCAACGCTTTAAAAAGGATATTTCTTTTTGTGATAAAGCCAATGAAGGCTGACTCACACAGCGCTCCCCCAAACCTTGTATAATGAACGCCTCATAAATTTCTCTGGTAAGTTTTTCCCTAAATCTACCTATAATATCAGTATTAGCCAATGTTGGACTACATGAACAATTTCGACAGTGTAAAGGCAAGTGACCTCCTACGTTGGATCTAAGTGATAGGGAATGTTCACGAAGCCTGTCGTTGATACACCGTCCAGTTTGTCCAACATAAGTTCTACCACATGACAACGGGATGCTGTACACCACGCACGAGGTACAGGGCACAAACGGTGAGGCATGTTTTTTGTTACACTCTGTGTCTGGATACCTTTTCTATGCCCATATGAACCTTTGAACAAATTTGGGCCATTTTTTGGGGGGCAGAAAACAACCGGTACGCCGTATCGTTGAGCTACATGTTTTAGGTTTTAGGTGCAGGTTATCCTTTTTAAAGCGTTGAATGTCTACAGATATAGCCTCGCGCCCGGAGCCAGGGTGTCGAACCGGAACCGAACCGAACCGAAAACCGGAACAGAACCGTTATTTTTAGCCGAACCGGAACTGAACCGAACCGAAATCTTCGCCGCCATCTTGGAACTGAACCGGAACCGAACCGAAAAAAAATATAACGGTAACCGGTTCAAAACGGTTCAAGGTAATTTTTTTCTTTTTTGTTAGTATCACAAAATGAACATATGGGAATGAAAAATTGGCGGCTGTATTTCTATCTATTGATCAAATCGTCATATACTAAATTGCAATGTACGGCAAATTTTGTGTTTTCGTGGCGCTTTTGTATTAACATTATGATTAACCATGTGTCACGTTGTCACGTGACGTCATGGTGTCATTACATGCTGTCAAGTAATATCACGTGACCCCGTGACGTCACGTGACTCACTGCGTCAAATCGGTTTAATTTGAGGAAGTCACTAGATGTATTAAACTTGTTGACAGCGTGACGGAACATGACATCACGATTTTGCACCGAGAGTCACGTGATACCGTGACGTAAGCGATTTTCACAACCCCGAGTCGAGCGCTCGGGTTCATGACAATCAGCATCGCCAAACAATCGGGTAACCGCTCATGTCAATTAAATATAAAAATAGCCCTATTCTAACAATATCTCAAGCTCAGCCCAAGCTTTTTCTTTTCAAACCCTAGCGCATGACTATGATGAACACTGACGGTATATAATTAGCGTCAGATCACGTGGCCGCTTGTTCAAATTGCGAGTTGAGGAGGGGATCGACAGCTGTCTCTTTCCTTTATTTTTTCTGCATCTGCAATTGCGTGGAGGGGAAAACTTATCGATGTTTTCGCAAGCTATCAACATCAGGGGTTACTTCTTAACAGTATTTCTTGAAAGTAAAAAATAAATGTTGCAAGACAAATTTTACATCATTGAGGCACTCAATCATTTTTTCGTTGTTGTTGAACTGTTTCCCAAAAATGTCCCCGAGAATAGAAGTATTTAAATGACTAAATGCGACTTATTAATATGACGCTACATAGAACTACATGTGTGTACGGGAGGAATACCTAAAAAAAAAGAGTTTAGTGACCTCAGAGGGACAGCCGAACGTTGGCAGTCGCTCTAGGTCTCAAACGAGCGTCGTTCTCAAGTTATTGCCCAAGTTTCGACCCCCTCTGTATTTTGCTTAAAGGAGCCATAAAAAGATTTCTATACATTCACTAAATACTACTTAGAATCACTTCCTAACGTTAATAACTGAATAAACTCCTCAACTCGGAGCCAGAAGCGGCCACGTGGCCTGGTGCGTACCTTATGCCGCCAACGTTAATCATACCCCCGCGCTGGGGTTGGAAAGGAAGAAAACGCGTGCTGAGCTCCAGGCATTGTTAGTGTTCGGCTATTCTTATCACCCCAGTGGTTGGACACGAGCCACTACTCAAGTGTCCGCCGAGGTATTGATTGTTACGAGCCGATGTACAGTGCTCACGCAGTTCTCCTGTCCAATCCATGAGCCGCGCTCGACTGTCGTCAGGCGGGTAGTTTTGATCCCACAATTACGACATCAATCTTTGCGAAGGCGAGACTAAAATAAATAGTCTCATTTTATCCTCGCAATTTCACCGCGACAAAAAAGCTTCTGAATCAGTGGCGGCCTGTGCGAGTATACTTGGCCCAGACTAAGACCAGTACGCCTCGGAAAAGTCATGAACACTCCAACCCAATATCGTTTTATTACCCCTTTAAACTTTACGGGGTGCAAAATAAAAGCAATGGAGGGTTGCTGTTAACAAGTGACAAATAAAATTGTCGAATTAGCACACACAAACGGAGGAGGCAATTCCTCAGGAATACTTTCAGCCTTTTTACTTTGGTGAAGAAGGAAGACCAGCGAAGCTGTACTATGGTGGGAATGAAGTAATGGCCGGCCGCAAGTCGGCAAGCTAGAGTGGAAAGGCTGAAGAGGTTGCCGCCGTCACTTAGAGATGGCAGTAGCTGTCCAGAGTCTAGTCTCATCATTTGTTTGCTGACGGACACGATACTGGGGAAACTATAGCCCTTAACAGCTCCGCTGTAAAAAGAAGTGTGTTTGTGTGTGTGTGTGGTGGGGGGGGGGGGGGGGTTAGTTTTAAAAACACATACTGTGTTGTAAAGGTTCCTCTTCCCCGTATCTTTGGCGCTGACCGAAAAGCATGGCCCCGAAAACTACTTTGTTTGCAAAAACTCTTGCCAAAAAGCACGTTTTCGTCGTGCCAGACGCTTGCGCCGTTCCTCACGACGATGCACTAAGAATGATAATACGCGCCTTTCCAATACTTGGCTTTCGCTGAGCTTGAACCTGTGGCAGCGTGCATTTTGCACCATCGAATTCGATTTTCTCAGCAAAAAGAAATCACAATGACCACCAGCCTATAGTGTGATGACGTCACGTGCCTGCCATGTTAAACAGTTCAGCTTTCTGGTGAAATGTGATGTCCGCAACACTAGCAATAGATGTCCTAATTGTAAAGTTGTGCAGTATTTATAGCAGTCTCGCGATGATATATGGCAGCCTAGAAATGTTAGAGCGCATGACTATTGAAGCATAGTGTTGTAAAGTGAGGGCCCAAAACAAGTGCACGTAAAACCGAATAAAATATTAGCCTCTCGAGGCAGTATTTCGCGAAGTTTCGAGCTCATGCAAGCTGGTGAAATGTGATTTATATTAAGATTTTAAGAATCTTTGTCTGTCCTTCGCGCTAATTATGTATAATTATGAATTTCATTGCATGCATCTTTACGCATCTCTTTTTGCAGTAAGGCGTTCTGTATGGGATTATTTAGAAAAATACCATTAATTATCTCTCTCTTTTTGAACATTTCGTGTATTTGACTTGCAGTCTATCATGTGAGCACAGAGTCCTTTTTGGCGTACCCTGCAACGCGATGTTTCACACTGCCAATCAGCAAACAGAAAAACACTTTTACGCAGACTCCACAACTCGAGTAGTTTCGAGTATCGTCCTTCCGCGTCGGTCTCAAGCGGTTATGTGAACTTTATGAAGTAAAATTTATTGATCATTATAAAAATATATTTAATTACTAACTGAATATTTGACAACATAAATAAAGGGCTGACCACCCTAAAGCAATGCCCCCAAATTATCTGAAAGGGGTTCTGCCAATTTTTTCCCGCGTTTTTATCCTCGACAGGCACGTTGTAAGTGATTTGGCCTTACACATGTTACTGATTTTGAAGCTAACTTAGATAACTATGTGTTCCTCACACATATAACTTCTGAAACATATAGAAGTCTGTTATTGCCTCTTTTATGTGGTGAACATTACTTTTATCTGTCTGTGGGCTGGACAAAAACAGAGTAAACAGGGGCGCGCGGCGGAACTATGACGATTACGCACGCAAACCGTCAGAAAGTCTCCAAATAAGTAGCTGCCATGTCGAGTAGAACGTGAAATACTACTTCGTTTTACTTAACAAAAAAATAATCTTGGAGGACGCTTAAGCTTCGCCTTTAAAAGTAGAACGCGATAGCGTTAACGGTCCTTGTTTGCTTCGTATTCCCATTTGCCGCGCAAGCGTGTCTTGCGTGGCGTAGTCAAAAGCGTCTGACTCGCAACGGAAGGGTCGTGGGTTCGAAACCCGCCTAAAATTCTTAACTTTTTTTCTTTAAGGCAAAGAAATTACTTTAAAAAGTGAAATTATTTGAGACACACGGAGACCTTTAATTTGCATTACATGTCTAGTTTTAATCACTCTCATTCCACGCGTGATGTCACGTTTCACGTGAGCAATGTGGGTTGTTTGAAATTCTTGCGCGAGGGCATGTAGCTCTACCGTCATGACCCTATCGACAGTCACGCCACCGACATCGGATTTTCAGCGACATGAGCTCCTTAACGCTATCGCATTAAAATCATCAATTAGCAAGGGTGATGCTCATTTGCAAATTAAATTGATTAGCATCTTGTCAAGAACAAACCTCAAGAGCCAGGCTATGCCAGCTTATCCTGTATAAGAAAATGTTCACTTGGGCAAGCGCTAATTTGGGCCAGATTCGACCTGAATGCGAAGGTGCGTATAGATTAGTGTGAACAATTGCGATTACTTCTTGCTGCATGATTAGTCACATGCATGCGGTGCTGAGTGTAAACAATGTTTGGTTAGAACAACAAGCATTTTGATTGCCGCTCGGTGTTTCTATAAAAACTAGACTGAAAGGAATTATCTTAAATCTTTCGTGACATTTTGAAAATTTCATTGCTTTTCGCTCAGTTGTGTCGTCATCATATACATATACATTGTGAAGCGTATTTCGTAAACCACATTTCATGATAGATATGGCCACGAGGTGACCATTTTATATTTTTATGTGCTGTAATTAATTCCTTAGTTCAAGGACACACTTACGATTTAACTTTTTATGCTGCGACACAAAGGTGTACCAATCACGGGTATTTTAGGCGACCTACCACACTTCGCGACAACATTTTATACCGTGTAAATAGTTCAGCTTGAACTTTGAAAGTTTACTTAAACACGAAGAAAGAACAAAAATACAGTATAGTTCTAAATTTCAAGCTGATTTATTTACAGGTATGTACCAACAAGCTCAACTCTTTACTCTCGTACTTAAACATTTTGATTCAGGTAAAATATATGTTACTTGTAAACAAAGGGATGTTGAGTCGTATGAACACGACGTTATGTACGTTAATGTAGATTTTCTTCTACTCTTGCGTCGAAATTAAATAACTGAATTTCATATTTTTGGTACCTGAAAATAAAAGGAAATTGCACGGACGATCGAAGAAACTATATATTTAATCGTTTCACGGCGTAAGTAGTGTATATTGCCAAAACAGCGCGGAAAATATATTTTCAATTTAACGGTTCAAACCGGTTCGAACCGGTTCGAACCGGTTTGAACCGTTATTTTTGCTCCCCGGAACTGAAAGGGGGGTGCAATGATTTCCGGACTTCGGTCAAAGATTTGTGGAAGTTGCCCTCTGACACTTTTGAAGTAAAGAACAGAAAGCCGATTTCGCCTGCGTGTCCTAGTTGTTGCGTAAAAAAAAGATAAATATTGGCATTTGGGGCACCCCTCAACTCACTCCCAGTCTTCAGGGTCACACCTGGCCGCACTCCCAGTGACGTCATTCGGAGTGCCGTGTAGCTTCCCGTGTGCTATCTCGGAGGACGCTTCCTCTCCCTTTCTCCGCTCACATTAGCGGGCGTTATGCTGCAGCTTAGAGCCGAGCGAGGTCACGTAATCTTTTCGCCGTAGTTCCTTCGGCTGCCGCTTGGGGCTGCAGGTGGGGAAAAAGCTCGACTTTTGCTTTGCGATTACGCAGCTTAATCGCGACATTTTTTAATGAAGGAGATGTTTTCTGTAATCTCTGGGACACGATGAACAACGTAAAAATGACAAGATGCAAATTCTTTTAATCATAAAATCGTTGCACCGCCCCTTGAACCGGAACCGAACCGAAAGCCGTGAACTCCGAACCGGAACCGAACCGATAAATATTTCGGTTCGACACTCTGCCCGGAGCGCGCTCCGGAGTTCGCTAGCCGTTTGCACGTGCCTGTGTTTTCTGTGTCTTTTTCTTTCTTCTTCTCTTTTCGAAGATACATAGAGTTGTGAGTTTCAGCGTCTGTCCTGTCTTCTGTTTTCTTCAACAGCCTCCCAACGTTGTTCGCTGATTTTATCATGTGTTGTCAGAGAGCTAGGTCTATAGTTAGAAGTTTTTGTTTTGTCTCCACTTTTATGTACAGGGACTACATTTGCATTTTTCCAATCAAGAGGTAACTCACTTTGTTCAAATGATTTTCTAAACAACACTATTAGATATGAAGCGACAGAGGGGGCACAATTTTTCAGAATATAGTTAGAAATGCGGTCTGGGCCAGGGGCTGAGCCTATCTTGATCTTCTGTAAGAGTAAGAGCAACGTGATGCCGTGCTCTGAAAACTCTATGTCATCCATAAGTGAAAACCCATTGAAATTCCGTAGGCTACCAACCATGCTGCCTGGCTGAGTGAACACTGACTGGAAGTACAAGTTGAAGCTTTCAGCCTTGCCTTCTAGATCGTTGCTATATTCTACACCATCCACTACATCAGGGATAGTAATACTAGAATTTTTCTTGTTTTTACGTATTTCCACACTTCCTTAGGGTTTCTTTTGAGTTTTTCAGAGAGAGTTCCTTCGTACTTGTTTTGTGCCTTGCGCATTTCTTTTGTTATGTTCCTATTCATTTCTTTCATCTTAAAGTAAAACACAGTTTCTCTCGATTGACAATACCGGCAAAACAAACGATTCTTTTTGCTTATCAATGTTCGAAGTTCTCTATTCATCCACGGTTTATCGTTTCGGCTCTTTGCCGATATGATACGTGATGGAACAAACGTCTGGGTTAAAGATGAAAATTTTGTCTTAAAGAGATTCCACGCTGGATTAATATCTAAAGCTGAAGTATGCAGCTGGAATTCTGGAAAAAATGCATCCAGTTCACGTGATAGCGAACCGTAGTCCCCGCTTTCATAGAAAAACACTTTCCGTAGTTGTGAACTGCGACGGCGCGTTGCATTACAGCACATTTTTGCGACAACAACCTCATGATCGCTTATACCAGGTATTGCAAGAACAGAGGACACAATATTACGGTCACTGCATAAAAACAAATCTAGCACATTAGCACTCGTAGGACCAAGCCTTGTTGGCGTTTCCACAAACTGTAATAATGAGTGTGCATTGATCATATCACGAAAAGCTGTATAAAGAAGAGACGTGGTCTGAATGATTGGTTTAAAAGAGACCCATTCTACATTTGGCAGGTTAAAGTCGCCTGTAGAGTTGCTTCTTCCCTTCAACACGCACATGTATGCGCCTACACAATGCGCACACTTGCAGGCATAAACCATATACTATACGTACGAGTGTGCATCCACAATATGGGTGAAGAGGTTCCCCTGAGGGGTGCTTTTCCTAAAATATTTCTCGCAAACCACCACAAAAAACAATTTTTTTTTTTTTTCTCGGTTGTACACAGCGGGAGTGGGTAATTTATAACTTTGTCAGTCTTTTGTCCGAACCCGTCGCGACAATTCCCTTTCTTTTGAACTTTGACATATGGTTTTGTTTACTGCTACTTACCATTTTTATTTCTTCGTTCTCTCCGATATGCGGGTTTGGTCGTAAAAAAGACGATGGGGGCGATTTTTCTTAACGAGCTGCATAGGCCTGCAGATTCGTCCGACTAATAAAGGGCAGCAAAATTAAAAGAAAGATGCTTACTGCATTGACTATTGGGTACTGTAGTCAACATATGTAGCAGTGGCAAGTGAGCTGTCATGCAGTGCTATTTGTGAGCTACTCATACTAGGAGAAAATGTAGCGGGCCTCAGCGGGCCTGTGAAAATCAGCGTCGGGCCGGGCCAGGTTGGCTGTCGGAAATGAATAGCGGGCCCAGAGCGGGCCCAGGCCCAAGAGTCAGTGGGCCGGGCTGGAACGGGCCCCTAGATATCGGCCCATGCAGACCTGTACCAATAATGTGCAGATTAGGTGGACGTTTTGGAGAAATACAAAATAACCATAGAATATGACTTACGGTATATATGCATCACCCTCTGTATGGAAAGGGCGGTTGTAAATGGGGTGGACTTTTTTCTTACTTGGGGTGCTTGCACTGTTCATGCTGGTTGCAAACACCAAATAGTTTGTGTGAGCTGACTGGAGAAGGACCAGCAGGAATAAAAAGGCAATGGTACTTTAATTTGTGTATGTAGCTTTGTTGCTTTCTAGATATCTACATGAAATGTTTTATGCTTAGTGGGTTATAGCTGGCTATTTTTTTCTACTCATTGGTGCTCATTGCACACTGTTCAAGATGCACATAACTACTTGCTGCCCATTTTTATAATTCATGCACATTCAATTTGGCATCAGAATACTTATAATTTTTGTCTATTTCTACCGTAAAATACCAGGGGGCAGTGCCACCCCTTTTTCACTGAAAACTGGATTCATTTAGACATGGGCGCTTGTCTGGTCAAATCATGCGCTAACGTATAATTAGCCGTATTCCCAAATTCGGAACACGTTAATAGTGGGCGCTTGAACGAAGTGGCCGTTTCTGCGGTATTTTACGGTATATTCAGATTGTGGATTTGTGGGAACTTTCTTATTAAAGTTTTATCGAAGGAACCATATGTGCTCATTAGTTTATGCATGAAATTATATGAGATTTCGGGTCATTTTTCCAGCAGGGTGCTATATCGGTGTTTACTAAAGAGTGGTTCTACTTTATTGTGTCTGATTTCAGTTGACATTATTTGAAAATTTATTTTGAACTGCCATCTAAGAAATAATTTGGCTTCCTCATGACTGGCTTTTCTTATTATTCTGCTAGTGTTGGCCATCTTGAAGGCACTTTCAAAGGTGCTTTTTTTGAAGGGTCTCCTGATGACTTCAGGCACTTTCTAAAGAAAGGCAAAGTCATCTCATCCTAACATTTACTTTGTTATCTGATGAATAAAAATAGATGAATAAACATGCATAACATGCCCCCCCCCCCCCCCCCAAACACTGCCACAGCAATCAGACTTCCCACACTGATCCCACAACTTAGTTGCGATTAAGGAGTTGGGACATGACCAGTGAAATGGTAATTACTAGGATTGCACGATGGCATTAAAGTTAGGAGTCATGACTCATGTCACATCCTTGATACATGCTTTTACACGGGTTTGACTTTGCAGGGTGATTTACTTGGGAGGTTCAAAGGATTTGTTCGTTTGGGTCGTTCTTTGCTTGTGAGGTAATCCTGACCTGCCCACAGAAAGGTGTGCCAGCATGCGCCTTGTTGTACAGGTTACGGCTGCAGCGTTCCAGCACTCTATGACTTCGTGGTGCTACACAAAGGTCTTTTTGTTTTCTAGAGTCTCCGCGAATCAGTCAAAGGCGCGCAAGGCGCGGCGGCATTATCTGATCCTGACCTGCTCTCCTCACGGGCCTGGATGGATCTCGTCAGTGAGTGGGCACATGACAGATACGCCACTAGAGGCGCGCCGGCTGCCAGCGCAGTGGCTGTTTATGGGTGAACCGAGAATGTGCCTTATTTTGACGAGGGCACGAGAGCAGTCGAGGGCTAAAAAATGCCCTTGTGCTTCCGTGCCTAGATAGGCATGCTGTGATCCCAATTTGGGTCGCAGAAAAGTCTTTGCTGAGCGCCCCCAACGGCAAAGCGAGGCGCGTCATCGGCGACAGCGTCTTCCATAGGGAGCCATTCTGTGGGCAGGTCAGGATTGCAGTGGGTCATGGTTTGAACATACTCTTGTAACCCCGCCTAAACTTGTTCTGTCCAGTGCTGCTCGAAGGGATGCAGTCGACGAGGGTTGAGGAGCCGTCCGTTCGAGATGAAGCTCTCAGTGGCACATCTGGGCATTGCCCCCTGAACTTTCTTTCAGGCAAGTCTGAGTACATTGCTTGTTTTGCACATATTTAATTAAGAACATGTGTATACAAAATACCTTAAAGTGAGGTCATATAGGAAGCTTGCACCAATGCGTCTGCAGCAGTTGGGAGACCACTGCACATGTGCATCAGCGAGATTTTTGCCCAGTGCATACACATTGCTCATGCACTTTATGCTATTTCATCTGCAGTGCCTTGTGTGTTTAAGTTACATGCAATGTGCAGGGGCGGACGCAGGTATTTTGAAAGGAGGGTGTCAGCTTGTCATATATTTAAGAACCCCCCACCCCACCCCACCCCACCCCACCATCGTTTCCCGGCCCTGCATTTTTACATATGCACAATTCAAGAGAGGGGTCAGGACATCCGGACCCCCCCTCTGAATTCGCCATTGAATGTGTACTGCTCTGCAGGTATTTAGCATAAATGAATGTGCAAACCATGATTCGGTGGATGAATACTTCTGTAAAAATCCCACCGATAACAAGATGTGATTGACATATTGTTTGTCCAGTCCAATGATATTTGCTGTGTAGACAGCTGGAAGTTATTCGGGCTCAAGGGGCATCTTGTGTCTCCACTGTAGACTAGATTTTTCCAGTGCAGTACGACTGCTAACCCGAGGTTTTTCAACGTGCATCAAGCAGTAGCAACATGTGACTGCATGCCGGTACAGTGCCCATCTAAATCGAAACGCGCAGGCATGATGAGGATTGTATCCGGCATGCCTGGGTTCTGATCTGCAAGCTTTTTCTCCAAATACTCCGAGCTACGGTGCCCTAACCCTCGGTTGTCAATCCCCTTTTGTTTGCCTAACTGTATGCAAATCTGCAGCTATTCTGTTCAGGGGTCAATCTGTCTCCGAGTCTTTTATGGACAATATCTTTCTTCGAACAGTACAGTTCACCATTCCATATAGCACAGATGCCTTCTACTTCTGTTTCCCATTTCACTCTTTCAGGGTTTCTTATTGATTCAAAGCTTTTACACATTCTCTTTTACCTTTCCCACTCTAACAGACTCAGTAAGCGACATATTTTTTTCCGCGTGTGTCCTGCGATTCGTTGCCCTAATTTATACCTTGTGAAACCTCTTACTTAGGGCTCTACACAGAAATGTGCCGGAAATATTGAGTAGAGTCAAGGACAGGAATTGCCTTGCTGGACAGGACATCAACTCAACTGCTTCAGACGCCGGCTGGAAGCATGCCCTCCAGCGCTCGCTCTGGGTGTCTGACGTAAGCAAGGAATTGCGACGATTTCTGCTTATTCTTTCTCGCATTGTTCCCTTTGCGCTACCATCTCTCCACCGATTGCAGAGGAACTCCTTCAGGGATGCATCGAGAGGAGATGGCTGGATACAGAACAACAGCACTATTCACACACTCGTCGGCGAAATCGAAGCAATTGTTGCAGAATTGTGCTCTGGCTCCGAAGTGCTTGAGGTGCCTATAACTCTTCTTTGCTGCTTGCCCCGTCTCCAGAAGCCTTGCGCCTTTTGTAGCGATTGCATTTTTATTTGGATATCCGGTCAGGGCAAGGAGGAGGTGACTGCAGCTGCGGAGAGACTGTCCCAAGCAGGAAGAAGGCTCTCGGACGAAATTGTGGTCATGTGTTCTCATCTGGAGTCAGTGAAGGAGAACCACAAGTGGGTAGTTTTGGCAGTTCTGTGTCCTTGTTGGAGGTGACGAATGCGAAACTTGTAAAAGGCTTCCACAGATGTCGTGTGGGTTGCGGTCATGGCAATTTTTGTGTCTGCAACTGTGCCTTCTGTGGTGTTTATTTCACACCAGAGAACTTGGTGTGCTGTGAGCAGTAAGTAGGCGCATCCTGTGACCCAAACTTGACGGCCTAAGTGGTGTCATGTTCGAGGCATGTGTGTCATGCGTAAGTTTTAAACGGAGGTGACACAAAATAAAATTAAAGAACTGCAGCCAAACTTAGTTTTGTCTCACACATTGACCAACTACCTAGAGTTGGTGATAGGTCAAGAGTTCAGAGGAAGCTTTTCACACTTATTTTCGCTTTAGCAGAGCGAACGCTGGAGAGGAGCCGACCTCCTCTCCAGCGTGTCTGCAAACTATCACTACAGATTCTAGATATATAGGTAGACTTCGGGTGTGGAAGTTTTTTTTTTGAATTGTCACTACATAGCACGGGTGCATGTTTATGGCCATGGTGTAATGAGGCACAAATGTAATTTTTGTTTCTAGCGAGGTTGCCTCCTACTCATGGTTTGTACAGTGCCTTCTTTTGGTTGTTTTAGCCTGCACTCTCGGTGTTGTGTTCCTATTGCATGCACTAAACCTTGACTGTAAAAATGGTTAGTACATTACCATATTATGTACTTCATTTCAAGGATCCCTTCATTCTTAGCATCTCTACTTTCTGAGTGCATTAATTTTCAACAAATCTTTCCATTTTACTCTTGGCTTTTGAAAAATTAGGGAGAGGGGATCATTAAAAGTAGAGATGCCGCAAAGGTTTTGCAAACCTGAGGTTCGAAGATCGATCTAAGAGGTTCGAGAGGTTTGCAAAGTTTTGGAATGTCAAACTAATTACATAAAACATTCTACGATGTTGCCGATGTTTCCGATGTTTTAGTGCTCTAAAATTCAATTCATTTTCTAACTTTCTAATTTATTACGCTAAGAAATTTGACGATTTTCTAACTTTCGAATCTCTTAGGTTCATAAGTTCACCGAACTTCAAACTTCTAAACAAAAGTTTGACGAACTTTGAATGTAGATCACCCCCATAGGGTCAGGGCTACAAATATAAATAACACAAGATATCGCCAATGTGTGAAATGGTGAAAATTGCACTTAGCTGATGGTGCACCAAACGATTTGCTTTGAAAGCGCTGGATTACTTTGGAGTGGCCTTGGCCTTGTACCTTTCAGAGCGATAGCTGTTATGGGCTCTTTCCACCACTGTGCTATTCTCACTGTTGTTGATGTTGTAGTTGTAGTTAGCATAATAGGAAGTCCGTCGTCGATGTTGCCAAATCCTTAAAAAGAGCGCCCACCACCCGCGAGATCAAACCTGGGTTTGCTGCATGCAAAACGGAGGCGTTACTACTAAATTACACCACAGATTATTTATTTATTTTAAATATTTGAGCTACGTTGCAGCGTTAACAATCTGCTTTATACTTGGGGTTTTCGTAGTATCCAGTGCCCACTGCACACGCTCCCTGGAAACAAAACAATAGCCGATAACAAAATACCATTTGAGCACTGTCAATACCAAGAGCTTGTGCCGGGAGACGCGCAAGCACTCCGGAACAAGAAGGAAACAAAAGCATTGGGAACAAAATTGTCAGATGTCTATATTTGTTCCAACTGCTTTTTATCACACATCCAACGGTGTGTGAATGCAACGTTGATGCCCAACAACTTCGCCGTGATGCGTCGCAGCTATCGCTGTGACTGTACTGTAATTCAACACAAAACTGCTTTTTTTTTGGGGGGGGGGGGGCCTTTGCACAAAGCTTTTTTGTAGGTTGCTTTGGGGCAACTTGTGGGCCAACAGATGTCTGATCTGCTTGAAGTCCAACCGAAGCACTTCGCTGGGGTGCCCTTCATAGCCCCGATTTCCTTGAGTAAGCAGCTGGTCGGGCAAAGGCACGCTGATGCGCTACAGTGAACGCTGAGTCTGCGCTTGCTTCATTATCACTAGTAACCGACTGCATTTTAGAGCGGCAAATATTGATCTTAATTATTCGAAGAAATGTTCCAGTCAGCGGAAATATGGTTAGCACAAGGACAACCGGTTGTGACCTGATCAGCTGTATTTTCGGGGGCCGGTGGGTCCGCTAATTTAGTCTGGTTGTGTTCTCCTCAACTGAGACTGAGAGAAAAGGTTTAGAAGTGCATCTGGGATAACCGGCTTTTGAGCATGTCATTAGTAAGAGCACTGGCTAATAAACTCTCACATTGGTTGTCACTGCAGGTTACATGCTGAAGTAGAAAGAGTACAGCAAGAGATCAACTTCACGGCTCGCCAGTTACATCTCTTCACAGCCATCGATGGCGGTTCCAGTGCGGTGAGGCATTCCTTTATAAAAGTGCAATGTTTGTGAACTTAGCACTGGTGAAATTTGGGTTGTGGTTGTTTTCGGGTGCGTTCCGAGGAAAACTACTAATAACAAGGAAAATTTGCATCTCAACTGTTGTCTAATAACTGTACTTCTCTATTTAAAGTACAGGTTGACTTTAGTACCAATTTTTTCTCAACTGTTTATTGTTGGGATGTACATAATTTTATTCAGTTATATTTTCTCGTTTACAGTATAAGCTTTTTGCATCTTTCCTGTAAAGTATGTCGAAGCCAATGATTCTCATTTACAGATGGAGAGCAGTGAATGACTATCGTAAAATCCCTAGCAAGCGCCCACTCAAAACTGAGAGATAATCATGTAAAACTGAGAGATAGTTACGGTGCTTCTTTGGTCAACAATATGTAAAGATGTCTTTTGTGTATCTTCCGAACGTTACGAAATTGAGGGGTGGGTGCATCTTGTGAAATGGGTGGATGGTCGGTATTTTACGGTAGATGTGAAAAACGTTGGAAGTCATGCATGCAATTTGTGCTGGGATTTCGGGCATGTGAACATCATGACTAGCGTCTCAGTAGTGGTACAGACTGCTGTTGTGTTGCGGTGCAGGTACCCCAGCCCGACAACGCTGTTGCAAAGCAGTGCCCCTGTATGTTTTCATAAACAACGTAATGGTTTTAATTTGTGTTTCCCAGCCGGGTAACACGATGAGTGCCCAGCTGAGTAATAGGAAAAATAAACAGTTCAGTTATTGTGGTTTTTCTTTCTAGAACAACGTCGGAGTTGCACCGTTGGCACGTAACTTGCTTCTTCTGGCAGTGGAGGCTTCGAAGATGCTATCAATATTGTCCATGCAGGTAGGCAGCTGAGCTTCAAGATGATAAGATCATGTAATGTGCCACTACAAATGAAGTCTTCCTTTTGTACAGCATTGCAGAGGAAATGCTCAAGACAAGAAGGCACAAATTGGTCTCTTCCCTTGTCTGGACCATTCCATTAGTGTGGTGCAGAATGGCAGCAGTAGCTCGGCGTAATTATGGCCGAGGAGGAAAAACAACTGGGCGACATCTTCTTTCTCCCTGTTCCTCGGGGATTGTGTTAAAGTGATCGTTGTTATTGGTGTATTGTAAAGTGTTTACATACTTACTTTTCAATATATCCACTGTAAAGCCCCTAATATTTGTCAGCCCTTAAATTTTGCAAATTAGAAAATTCACGAACTTTAAGTGCATGCAAATGTTTTTTAATCTAAAACTTTAAAATACAAAGTAATTAAATAATGGAAAGCACAACATAAAATCTTGTGGTGCGCTGTGATGTCCATAATTTTAGTTCTCCGTATCCCAAGATTTTAGATTATGATGTTTCCTAATCAGCTTGCCTGCACGCTTCTGCTGTTTGCAAGTATTTACTATGTTTTCTATAGACAAATTCCAGCCTTCAAAACTTGCTGAATTTAATAGTCACGACCCCTGTGTCCAATTTGCAAAAAATTGGGCCGCAAAAATAAAGCGCTTTACAGTTATTTTTGTACCGCATGCTTAGCTCAACAGCCCCTCAAAATATTTTTGTATTTTTTCTATGTGATTTATTAAGGTGTCAGAAGACTACCCAATCAACACTTTGCTATAGCATCGCATATTTATTTAATAAAGTCAAAAATCGCAACTGCTCGAGACCGAAACCGGACTGAAGTGTAGAGGAGAGAGTGGCCAAAAGTCGCGTACACCCAACCATATTTTTTTTTCCTTAGTTTTTTTTGGTTGTGCAAGACAGACGAAAAACGCGCACGTCGCACGAAAAACACAAAAGTCAGGCACTTCATGCTTGACGTTTGCACATTTTTCAAGCTCTTTACAATTCGTGTTCTTAAGGCGAGCAATGTCTTCAGTCAGGAGAAGGGCGACGACTTGGTGACGTCTTTGTGCTAATCAGCTTGGTGGTTGGGCATTTCATACAGAATAAATCCTAATTCGTTTAATCGGTATACGGTTTCTCTTTCGAAGCTTGACAGATTCGCTGGCACCGCGAGCAACAGTTCTGAAGTAGAGGTCTCATGCCCGTAGTCCTCGCTTCGTTCAACCGTCCAGCCCGTGACTCCAGTGATATGACGCCATGTTGAGAATTACGCAGAGAATGCACAGGGTGCTTCCGGTTCTCTGTGCAACTTTTTTTTCAAGCAACGTATTTGCACCTTTTCCGAAGCCACAAAAAATGGGTATCATATTTTTTTCTATTCTTAATATTGAGTATGTTTCTTCGACGACCCACGACTTTGATTATATTTGATGTGTTTGTCAACCACAGAGAATGGCCTGTGACCACGGAGAAGAGAGTGGGCGCGACTCAAACCGGCCAGTTCTCGATCGGCGGTTTTTGGGCAGAGAGAAAATGAATTTAGAGTCGCAGATTGTGTTCTGGGTAGTTGGGCTCTCGTGTGTCATGTACAAGTAAAAACCTTGGCAACTGTAAATACCCTGTCAGTGTCCCTTTAAAAGGGCCATGCAACAATTTTCAGACCAAGGCCTATTGTGGGAATTAGTCTCTGTCACTTAAAAAATGAAGGCTGCAAAAACAATTTTTTCTTGCATGTGCTAGCTTTTATTTTAAAAGTATGAAACAAATAGAAGTTTGTGGTACCCTCAGCTCTTAGACAATCTTTTGAATTACGTGCACAGTGACGTGATCACGGGTGTCAGAGAGCTTCCGGTTGTGTTCTCGGACACGCTCGTGAGCTCCCTTCGGTCTCCAGTGGTCCAGAAGTTTTCACCTCGAATCAGAACCCTTGTCAAGCTCTGGTTCTATCACTCCAGAACACCACACCCTATTTTTTTTGTGTTGTTTCTCTGCTGTATGTTTTTGGTTATTTAGGAAGTACTATCTTTTTTTGGACAGTGTATATTTGTATTGTTAACATGTTCATCCAAGTGCCTTCACATGGCTTCCTGATGGTACCAGTGGCTATAACTTCCGAAGCCTTATTTGTTGTGTCCCGAAACCACAAGTCTCGAGCCTAAATCAGAGCTACTGTGGTTCCAAAGGACAACGGTAAGCGCAGAGTTGCGTGAATCGGCGGCGTAATCCTTTCCGGTTATTTGTTGGGCCATGCTTGGAAACTTCTCAGAAGTTCCATGAAGCTCTGAAGGCACAGATATAAACAAGTAGCTCTTTGAAGGGCTTTTAGTCGCACCCCAAGTGTTCCAGGACGTAGAGCTTGTGCCGCCTCCAATGCCGTCTAGAGGCATTGGAGGTGGCACTAAGCATACTGCATGCATTTATATACCTGCAGTATGCTTGTATTTATATATATATATGTATACAAATACTGCATGCATTTATCCGAGGCTCTTTCCTA